>APFE031459238.1:80622-118278 GCA_000404065.3 Pinus taeda | reverse complement strand
TATACTTGATACATAAGAAAACTTAAAAGTGTCAAAAATATGCTTTAAAAAAAAGGTGTATTCTAAATCAACACTATTCAAAATCGGATGATTTTTTGCTACCTCAAAAAAATGATAACTCGATACAGTTCTCGTTTGATAGTTTCATTTGTTGAGCTTGGAGGGGGAAATGGTTGGGCCAATGTGCCTAGTAAATCGTACAACCAATTCTCCTTGCTTGTCTTAGGTAAGACTAAAGCTTGGAGGACGAAATGGTTGGGCCAACATGCCCAATGGATTGTATGACCAATTCTCGTTGCTCATATCAAGTGAAGCTAGGGGTTAGAGGGAGAATTAGTTGGGCCAATGTGACTTGTGAATTGTACGCCTAATCCATACTTCTTAGGAGAAGTTGGAGCTTGGAGGGAGAATTAATTGGAGAAATTTACATTTTTAGTATTGTCTGCATCATTGTAAATGGTTCTAGGTGGGCCTTTACCCTTGTGGAGTTATGGCCCAAGTTGGAGGGCGACCCATTGTTGAGAGATCATAAGTAGCACAATATATGGATAGGAGGATCATTAGAGGCCTATAGCTAGTCGGTGGACATTGTAAAAAATAAATGTTCTTTTTACATTTCTAAATCCTTCATGATGTGTAAATTATTGTATATATTTTCCATGTTGTCTTTTATGAGTTAATTGTCCTTAATGTTGTGTATACTTTTACACATGTATGTTATGCATTTGCTATGGTTATACATGCTTGTAAGGTCTTTGTGAGCATATTAATTGATGCATAGTAAGGTAATTTGCATGGGAGTTGAGTTAGTTCTAGATAGGAAGAGGGTGCCTTAAATTAATTGTATATGAGTAGAGGGTTTCATTTATGAAGTGGACTTAAATGATTTGGATCTTTGGGGATAATATCCAGGAACCATGAATGTTGAGAGGGGGGGAGAAAAATGTGTAATTGCAACAAAACCAATTACAAAAACATTAAAAGACAAATACTTTATTAAATGAGAGAGAGAAAAATTACCATTACATCGTGGTGGACCAATCTATCGTTTTACAAGGTAAGGCTTGTTATTTATCGTATTTTTGAGGCCTTCTTAAGTTAAAATGCCATGGGTGGATTCCACTTTCCATTAAGATCAATCCTCCCCCCTTAGGAAACAATGGTCCCCGTTGTGTCAAGTTCCCTCCTGAAAAGGTTTTGTTGAATATGAGCCAATGAAGAGAAGATTTTTGTGTGGTTGACCTGTAACCATGGGTTTGTGGATGACTCAAAACCAATTGTTGTTGAAGAAAAGGGTTTAAATTTGTATGGTTGAACCATAACTATGGGTTTGTGGATGACCTATAACCATGATGAACAAAGGTCTGAGGATAGAGTTACCCTATAATGTTTATGGGCCAGTTGTGATACTAGCAATGTACAACCTAGCAAATTTATTTTGATGGCAATGGTTTTGTGTGGTTGACTCATAACCATGGGTTTGTGCATGACCCATAACTATGAAGAACGAAGGTCCGAGGATAGAGATACCATGTAATGCTTGGAGGCCAAATGTGATATTAACAATGTATGGCCTAGCATATGGACTTTGATGGCAAGGGTTTTGTGTGGTGGACCCATAATTGTGGGTTGTGGGTGACCCATAACCTGATGGACGATGGCCGGAGGATAGAGATGCCCTGAAATGCTTGTGAAACAATATGTTGATAATCTATGGCCTCGCAAATGGACCTCAAGATAGTGCACTTACGAGTCTGCCAAGGTATGGTAGAAATCTAGTGGTTTATCTTTCTAGATTCTCACTATCCAACCTAGAGTTCAACATACAACTAATTACATCAATTTATGTGATTAATAATCAACACACAAACTGTTCAACTACTTAGTATATAATTTCGAAACCATTAGCAAAGAAGACTTACATGTGGCGATGATATACCTTACTGGTGATTTTGGAGTTGTAACGTTATTTGAATCTCGCTGACCACGACAAAGTTTTGGGGATGACTCTCCACCTAATCTTAGGCTTAGCTACACATACTCTTTCTACAACACACCACCCCCAAGCCCTCAACCGACTATTATTACCTGAGAATCATTTGTCTTTTGTGATCCATAACTTGATTACTAAGAAATTTTTCAGTAATAATCACATCAGAACTAATTTGTCGACATGTTTCAAACCATCTAGTAAGGTTCACCATTGATGCAAGATGGAGAATCAAATCTTGGCATTATATTAAATAACTAGAATATAATGTAAAGACGATTAATTATAACAACTAAATAATAACCATTAATTCTTACAATTAAAAAAACCATTAATTTTGAATGAAAAGAAATAATTTAATAATAAAAATTTAATATAAACTAAAATTAATAATATAAATTAAAATTAAAATTTTGAATTATTGAGTTCTTGCTCTACATTTAAAATAATTTATTTCTTTTTTTTGTATTTATTTTTTTTTTATATAAATTTTCAATTTTTAATTTATTAATATTTATTTTATTTTATTTTATTATCATTATTTTTTATCAATCTTGAGTTTTATTTTCTTTTATGCTCTAAGACCTCCGTCTTTAACAACCTTTATTGTCCGCGTTTCTTGTTTATATTTGAATGTTCATTTACTTATTTGATTTGAATCGTTATTTTATGATTTTTTTTATTTAATTTATTTTTATTATATAATATATTTCTTTTCAGTTTCGATTTTATTTGATGTGTATTTTTAGTAAATTGTAATATGAATTTTTAATTTCATTATTATAATTTTTCCGCGTTTTGTTTGAATGGATAATGTCTTCTTTACTTTTTAAAGATATTTAGGTTAATTTAGTATATTAGATAGTTATGTATTACCTCATATTGGATGAACTCATTGCAATGTTCATAGTGAGCCTCTAAACTTACACTCTCAATTCTGGTGGTACATCTTAGTTCAACATTATTTCATTTTATTTTTTTAATGTATCATATAAACTATTTACAATTTGCTTTTGCTTTCTAAGTGTGAAATTTCCTATTATAATTCTTATCTTTAAACAATAATTTATTCATACTTATCCATTTTAATAGACACATAAATAACATATATATATTGTTCATAATTGTTATCTTTAAACAATAGTTTATTCATACTTATAACTTTGATGACACATGTGTATGATATATCCATATTGTTCTTCTTCGTTAGCATGGAAGTACATATGAGTGCATATAAAGACATATAAATTAGATGACACTATGTGTATGAGTTCATTAATCCATTGTATTGTTTTCTCCTCTCTAAAATGTCATATCCTCAAGTAATGTTGGCAAAATAATATTTCAATAAGTCTCTTGTTGTGCTGAGAGGCGCATTCTAGAGCCCAGTATGAAGTGAATGTATAAATTTGCTCATCTGTCCGATAAATAAAAATTAATGTCTGCCCTAAACAAAAATGAAAATAACGATATCGATATATAATATATTATATATATATATATATATATATATATATATATATGTATATATATATGTAATATATATATATATAATATATATATATATAAATGTGTATATATATATATTATATATATATATATATATATATATTATATATATATATATATATATATATATATAGATATATATATATTATATATATATATATATATATATATAAATATATATATATATATTGATATATAATATATATATATATTTAATAATTCCTTTATCATATACTTTGAGTTTGAATATATATCTAAATTACTTCAACAAAAATTGCAGCAATTAAAGTTCAAAATTAGGTAAAATTTTAATCTTTACATTTTCTAAAAGTCAATACGCATTTCCTTAAATCAGTTTAAAAAAGGTTAATTCAACACAAAAAAAAAAATCCAAAATGTTGCTTTAAAATCTTTTAATATTTTTTTTTAATTAAAAATTTGTAAAATGAATATTAAAATATCTAAAGACAAATATTTCGAGGTCAAAGTTATGATTTTTGAAAATTTTGCTATCATGTCATATAAAAAAACATCATTAAATCTAATATTAAACCAATCTAGATCTATTAAGTGTCAAAAAAAATCAAATTTATTTTCACTCAAAAAAATTACCTATTTAATCCCTCTCTACACTTGATGAATCTAAAAAATTAATTTTTTATTAATATTAATTTTTCATTTCCAAATTTCATTATATGTTATTAACCACAATATCACCTCAATCAAATAATTTTTCAAATAAAACAAAACAACCGCTTTTAATTCATTCAATATCACCTTCAATCAAATGGTTTTTCAAATAAAACAAAACAACCACTTTTAATTCATGCACCTATATATATACACGCACGTGTTAAAAATGGTAAAACAAAACAACCACTTTTAATTCATGCACCTATATTCAATAGGTTTATGTGACATATATAAATACGCACGTGTTAAAAAATGAAACTAAGTACTATCTTAAAAAAAATGAAAATAAGGTATTTGAATTTGGATATGATTTGAATTTTAATTATAATACAATAAATATTTATATGTCATTGTTTACCATAAACATTACCAAGTCAATGTTGGATGATATACTTGTGGTAAATTGTTTATAATCCATTATTAATGGGTAGAGGGGAAATCCATCTATAGAATTCTTATGGGCTTTCTTTTCTCGGGTTCAATTGGGTCATCATTCCGGAAAATATCATATATATAGATATAATATATATATATGAGATTTTGATTGTACAGGAGCATCTTTCAGTCCAAATCCATCCAGATAGCCCTAATGCACATCACGTGGAGGGTGGTCAAGAGAGTGGTAAGACTGTAACAAGGAGTGTTTCGCAAAAAGGGGTCTCTGAAGGTGAATCTACAAGCCATGAGGACGAGATCCCGAACAGGAAAGGGCATAAGACTAAATGAGAACATCAAGAATTTGAAGTGGATCAAAACATCAAACTTGACACGCAATCTCAAATCTAAAAAATACTTCGAAATAATTTGCAGGGCGACAATGGTAGTGGAAATCTAGGTAATACCCTTAAACCTCAAAAACATGATGAAACTGATTTCATGGAATATAAGGGGTATGGGACACCACGTAAAAACCACACCTTTTGTTTCTACAAAAAACAAAATTAGGAGAAGATGAGATATTGGGGTTATCAAATCAATTTTGGAGAAACAGATAATGGTGTAGTGCAGGGATCGGTTGGAGCCTCTAGAGGTCTAGGAACTTTCTAGGCCTCGACACAGTTTTCTCTAATATCATGCACCAAATCCTGAAATTGGATAACAGTACTGCCGAAGAAAATGGATATGAATGAAAAATTCTCTGCAATCAATGTTTATGCTCCAAAAACATATGGGGGGGAATAGAGTTTTGGGACACTTTAACCAATCTAAAAGAAGATTTGTGGAATGTTGATTGCATCATCGGCAGGGACTTTATAGCCATGCTCTTCAACAAAGAAAAAAAAGGAGGTACTGTGGTGAGAGGCCAATTCTGTGAAAGAATGGAAGATCTAGTTTCATATTGGGACCTAATAGACATCGTTCCGAAGAAAGAAAAATTCACTTGGACAAACAGAAGAATTGGGAAGGGCCATTGTAGCCTGTCTAAACCGCATTCTCTTTAACAGATCTTGGTTGCTTAAGGGAGTTAACTGTATCTCCCACATTTTGTCACATGGGGCCTCTGATCATCGCCCAATCAACTTGGAAACTGATCCTCCAGAGGATTTAGGCCCTCTGCCATTTCGTTTCAATTTGCTCTTGTTGCAAGAGGAAGGAGTGGTGGATTTGGTCACTCAAGGATGGTCCTCTGAGGTGTGGGGGTACCCATCTTATGTCTGGGAGTCAAAGCTTCGAATGGTTAAAAGAGCTTTGCGCTTGTGGGCTATATCTCGCTTTAAACCCCCGGGGCTTTCATGTCAATCTCTCATTCAATAATTAGAATCTCTCCAGCACATGATGGGGATCAAACTTGTGGAAATCCAATATATAGATAAATAAAAGGGGCTAGCTCAACAAATATACACACTCGATCAATATGAGGAGGAATATTTGCAGTTAAATTCTCGGAGTTTATGGTTACGATTGGGTGACAAAAGCATTTCTTTCTTCCACAAACATTTTAGAGCCCGAGAACTTCGAAAGCAGGCGAAAGCGATATCCCCTAAAGGTAAACCAAAAATTACATTTATTTTTTTAATTAAAAGGGAAACATGTTGTCACTTCCAAGCCCTTTATACCAAATGGAGCATATTTAATGTTGCACAAGTTGAACAGTTCATTTTTTATCTCCCTCGAAATGTTTCTGAATTAGATAATACCATCTTATGCAAAGAAATTGAGGAGGATGAAGTAGCAGAGGAGATTTGGTATTTGGGCCCTGATAAGGCTCCAGGACCCGATAGTTTCTTAATTAGCTTCTTCAATTCTTTCTATCTACTCATTAAAAAGGATCTTTTAAGAATGCTCAACTCTTCTCGGACTAAGGCTAAACTGGGAGGCAACATCAATTCCTCTTTCTTAGCTCTGATCCCGAGAGAGGCAAATCTGACCTCCTTTGCTCGTTTCAGACCTATTTCCTTGTGTAATTTTGCATATAAAATCCTCACAAAAATTATTGTCATTTGTTTAAAGGAGATCCTTCCAAAATTAATCTATGAGAATCAAGGTAAATTCATGCAAAATAGGCAGATTTTAGACAACATCGTTCTAGTACAAGAGGTAATTCACACCAGTAAGACTAATGGGGAGCCAAATATGATCATAAAATTGGATATGACAAACGCCTTTGACAGGGTGAACCATTCCTTTGTATATGCTATCATGGGAAAATTTGGATTACGTTTTCAATTTATCCTATTGGTAAGGGCATGCATTGGATTACCATGGATAACCCCTTTAATCAACAGCGGTCCAACTTCATTTTTCAAAGAATCTCAAGGCCTTTGTCAAGGGTGTACCCTGTCACCTCTTCTCTATCTCTTGGTTTCTGAAACTCTAAGTTACAATCTATAATCTTCTTGAAGAGATGGAACCTTGCCTGGGATTAGCATATGGTGGTCTAGTTGCAGGCGATATAGACAAATGACCAAAACCTGATATAATTTCCTCTAATTCTGGTGGGGTTCCTTCTGCTTCAACCTCAGGCTCACTAACATCCCCATCATCTATATTTCTCCCTGCTGTTAATGCCTCTAATCTTTCTTGCACATGTTGCACAACTTCCATCACTTCAGCGTTTGCAACAGGTCGTCCTCTTCTACCACATCCTCGTCCAACTCTAAAAGCCATATTAACTTTCCTTCTTCTGCTTCTGAGATTCAATTCAGTATCAAAAGGTTGCTCTAATACCACTAATGGTGCAGGGTAAAAACCCGCACATACCCACAATATGCATAAAATTGCATAAACAAAATTGTCCTAGGTATTTACTCATAAAGGAGTCAAATCTTCATAATATCAATGGTTAAGGCCCTACATAGTAGTTCCTTGTTATCGGAACTCAATCACCCTGCCAATATAATCCTTCCTCCTTTCTATCGGGATTCATTAACTCTTCAGAACCTTTATATAACGTTATAAACCCATAAGCCCACATATATATCAACCACCCCTCTTAAACCTTGGTTAATATATATATTTATACATAAACCCCTTTGCAGGCGCTATTCCTTATAAAACCCATTAACAAAGAAAAATGCCCGCAAACATACCTTATTTCTGCCTTCAGTACTGCTTCGGCGCATATTCCGAGGCTATACCTCTATCGCAATCGGCTATCGGCTCTTCATGGGTCACATATGCCTCATCACCCCTTTATTCCTGATACGCGACTATCGGAACACAACACAAAGGAAACCATGGAAATACACTGTCAGCGGGTCTTTTACAAGGGAAGTGTTAATATATTCAAATACACTATCGGCGCTGGTTTTCCACAGGATTGCGCTATATGCAAAAGCACTATCAGCTATCGTTGTCAGCAATTCCACATGGAACAGAGCAATAACATAACGCTCTAATAACCCTGATGTGATATAACACATGGACTATCGTCAGCAATCGCAATCAGCGGCCTCGATATGCTAAGCTTTCCCGTTAAAGGCTTGCGATGCGACCTTTATAGAAACCTGATATATTATAAGACCTCCTCAATAATGTTTTAGATCTGATAGTATCGCACTATAGGATTTCGGCGCTCCAAAGGGTTAGTCCCTCCTCACTGTAGTTCTGCGATGCGATATTGGTTCGGACCCGACATCGATATAAACTGCTCTTTATAGGATATCATGTCCGAAACTTAATTCTGACTATGGTTTGCAGTCATTTTCAGTGTAAACTGGATTTTTGACTTGCGGGACTTAATCTTTATAATAATTCCGCCGATGCAATGCTTCGTCCTTCTCCTCACGACATCATTTGAACCGCTGATCCATGTGATCCAACGGTTGCTGAGCGTTGAACTTCACTTCTCTGTTCTTCCCTTTTACTTGATTTTTCCACGATTTCTTCAATTTTACCTCTATGGTTTGCTCCTCTTCAAGGTTTCACCTTCTTTCTGTTTTATTGCGTGATTCCTCCTGAGCTCTACTCTTCTGTGAATCTCACTTTGCTTCCACTCCAAAGTTTCACTCTTCTCCTCAATTTGATTCAAGGATCCCTTTACTCCTTTGAATCAACTCCGCTCCTCTGTGTCCTTTAGAATTCTGCCTGCAACCTGTTGCAGAGCCTACAAATTTACAAGTAATTCATACATGAAATACTTCTTCAACATACTGACACAGTCAGGAAATAAACTATTATACTATATAATATATATATATATACATATATATATATATATATATATATATATATATATATAATATATATATATATATATAAACAAAGATTACATTCGAGACTCCTCGATCTCACACGGGCCTATTTTTCAATGGCAATGGCCTCTCCCCCTTTTGACTATGCCCGTAGGCCTACATATATGCCAAGATTTCTGTTGAACTATCCTGGTTCGACTCCTATGTCTACTGAACCGACTCCTAAATCTATTGGACCGACTCCTAGATGTACTCTATCCTCTATGTCCACTTCTATTCTCCATTTAATGCCTAAAAACTCTCTCTCGCTCCTAAAATCATGAATTGTTCTAAGAGTCCTATTTGACTTCTGGCTCTTGTCATTTATTCATCAATCAGTTCTCATTTATTTGAGAGCTTTTATAGCTTCCTCCATTATCTAACTAAATCACACTTAAAGGCCTAAACATTGCATTAACTTGAGACTTAGGAAAACTATTTCCTAAAATACATGGCCCCCCTATGTCTATTTATTTACAATGATTTTCTCTTGTGTGAATGCTCCTGCATCAGCATAGCTCGAGGTGTTAAGGAAGTCAATCATGCACAATTTGTTGATGATACCCCACTTATGGGTGGAGTGTCCAAGAGATAATTCCTAGAGGTATAAAAAGATTTTAGATTAGTACTTGGGTTTTCAGGCGGTCTTGTCAATAAAAGGAAAAGCCAATCAATCAGATCGAACTATTCGGCATCAACTGTTCAGGGAATTTCTTCCATTCTCGAATTTCCAGTTGAATTTGACAAGAACTCCTTTAGGTATTTAGGGATACCCATATCAATTGGCTCAACATCTACAGATGATCAAACTTAAATTATTTAAAAATTCCAAAAGAAAATCAATATGTGGGCGGCACAATGGCTCAACACAACAAGACGAACAATATTAGTTAAATCTTTACTTTCAGCACTGCCATTATACCCCTGCTCAGGGCTTTTAGATCCCAAAAGAATTTTCAATGCTCTTAGCTCAATGATAAAAAAAAAATTCTGGCAAGGAGGTAAGCATAATCCAAGGAAATTTCATTTAATTGATTAGAACAGTGTTCGTCTCCCAAAGGAATATGGTGGGTTGGCTATCAAGGATCCATTCTTCATGAATCTGGCCCTTGTTGCCAAAATAGTATGGTGCTTGGCCTCTATCTCTAAAGAGTGGTGGAAAAATGCCTTTCTCAAGAAATACTTCAACAAAGAAAGAGCACTCAGACTTTAGAAAGTAGATTGGACTGGCAATGGCTCCAAAATATGGAAACTCTATCAAAGAAAAACGTCTCTCATTATTGATAATCTTGGATGGCGTCCAGGCAATGGTGGTCGAATCAATCTATGGAAAGACAAATTTTTAGATGGCGGGCCACTGGAAGGCAATAATGAATATGTTGACTTGGTCGCTTGGATGAAAACAACGGGGTACAAAAATCTTAAAGACCTGTCCATATGGGATGCTCAAGGAAATTAGCGAGGATGGGCTCGACTAGATCTTCCCTCGAACTATGATAAATTGTGGAATCAATTACTTTTGCTCCTCAAAGGAAAGGCTCCAGTTACATCTTATTTGCAGGACCATCGAGTCTGAAATGATATCCCTCATCTTTAGTAATTTGTTAAAGAGGGCTATGGACATATTCTCAATGCTCTGCATCGCCGAGCTAAAAGAAAGATCTAGAGTAAGGTATGGAACCCAGATTAAAATTGGCTCTGGGTGCTAACTGCGGAGAATCTTCACAAAAGGAACATCCATGGTCCTTCACAATGCATCTTATGTAAAGCAACAGAGGAAACCATAACACACTTTTTATGTCAATGCTCTTTCACCTTGGAGGTACGAAGACTGGTATATTCACCCATCACGACCATTCATAATTTGCCAAAGACTTTTGTAGACATGTTTGAACCTTGGTAGAATTTTATTCCCGCTTCTTTATCAAACTCTCCCTTAGCAAGGCGTTGTTCGACCTCGCAACCTAAAAATATATGTTAGGTGATTTTTTTAAGTCCTAACAGGGCAATTTTCAATGAGAAGTCAACATCAGTTAGTAGGGTGACAACAAAATCCTTTGCGTTGTTATTTGAATCAATCACAATAAGTGGCTATAAGTCAACAGACTTAGACACACTTCCTTTTGAATATTGAGGATGGTTTACACTTCCACGGCCTTCAGCACAATGACAGGTGTATCATAAACCTTCCACCTGAGACCAATTTTACTGCTTAAAGCTTTCACATGAATATTTTTTGCAATGGCGTCAGGCTCAAGGACATCACGCTTTATTCTTCAATGGGGAAACTAAAGGTAATTTTGGAGCAACAGGAGTGAGGGGGGCAATCTTGATGAGAAAATTGAAGAAACCTTCACATGGGGCCTAAGGACTGCAACAAATAACTAGGCCAAATACTTGGCTCTATGGCATGGGCTTGAACTAGCTAGGAAGAAAAACATTTCTAAATTAAATGTCTTTGGGGACTCCATGTTGGTCATTCAACACTACCAGAAAGATATGATTTCTCATAACTCCTTTCACTCTTCCATCCTTCTTCGAATTCATAGACTTCTCTTATGCTTTGAGATGGTAAAATTTTATCATGTAAGGAGAATGTACAATCAACAAGTCGATTCCTTGGCTAATCGTGGAGCTTTGTTGGAACATGGTTTATTAGAATTAAGGAGAGACACACCATTTTGGTCACCCATCACATGATTTCCCACGCACTATTGATTTAAGTTGTTCAAATTTTCCATATTCCTACAATGACCCATTTCTGGATTCCTACATATATACTATACCTGTGCTTACTATAAATTATGCAGATTTTTTTTTTCCATATTCCTACAATGACCCATTTCTGGATTCCTACATATATCCTATACCCGTGCTTGTTATAAATTATGCAGAAAACCATGAGAAACAACTTTAAACACCAGTGCAATGAAGATGAAAAGGGTTCTAGCCCTGAAACGAGTCTTTTGAATTAATATAAGTTACGCGTCCCGTTAAAAAAAAAAAAAAAACTACATCTCCCCCAAACATTCAAGTTTGATCTTGCTTGTTAATTTTGGGTCTGAATATAAGTATTTCACAAGCGAAATGGGTAGTAGTGTTTTTTTTAATGGTTATGATAAATAAGATCCTTGGCTATGGGAAATACCATTGCACCACACCAACTCAATAAGAAATCCTGAATTTATAAGTGTTAGAAAGTCATAACAATGAAATCCTAATTATTTCTAATCATAGAACAAATTTGAAACAAATAATAAATTAAAATATCGAGCACAATATTGTTAACACATGGTACAATATCGTTAATATATGTTAAACATATATATAATTTTAACAAAGCCAATAATTTAATCTACATAATAGGTAGATTAGAGCACAATATTGTTAACACATGGTAGACTATTGTTAATATATGTTACATATATATATTTTTAACAAAGCCAATAATCTAATCTAATCCAAACATAATATCAAAACCTTCTTCAAACCCCATAAAACCCTTAGTCAACTGTTCTGATCAACTAAGGATAAAAATGACCCTATGTTAGGTCCCACAGTTTACGAGATTCCTTGTTCCTATGGAAAATCTTACATAGGTCAAACAGGTAGATCCTTTGAAGCTTAGCTAAAAGAGCACATGGCTAATACCTTCCACAACCGCATTGCAAAATCCGCCATTGTTGAGCATTCCCTTTCAACCAAACACCTCATTTGTTTTGACAAAACCAAAATCTTAGCTTCTGCCCCATATCACTCCAGTCAAGTCATTATAGGGCCCTTGAAATTGAAAAGCATCCTAATAACTTTAATCGAGATGATGGATACCAGTTAAGTGAATCCTCGAAACCCACCATCCATTTCTTATCTTCTTCCCACCTTCCTTGCAATTCCTAAGTTTTCTTTTCTTCTTTTTTACAATCTTTAACACATTAAATTTATTTTAATTTTGTTTTTAATTTTTAATCACCTGCAATTATCCATTCTAACATAATTAGCAAGTTCAAGGTATTTAATTAATCATTTTTGGACCATTGGTAATTCTTACTCACCTCGTCTCTTTCTCAAATTATAATCTCAATAAATTTACCTCGCATCATAATATACCCTCAATGTTATGAATTCTTAATTTTAAATCTCCTCATTCATGAACTTTAACTTTGAACTTTTGATTTTAATCTTAATTATGTTTGAACCACCCAATATATATATCTTAATTATGTTTGAACCACCCAATATAATATCTTAATTATGTTTGAACCACCCAATATATATATAAACTAATCAAATAAATAAATAATTTGACCAATCAAATATAGTTATGATCTCTTCATTTCTTTTCAATTTAATTTACCTTAATTAGACCTTTAATCATTAGATATATTATTTAATTATAGCTTCAATTAATTTTATGTTCTACTTCTTTAACTCATTTATCCATTGGATTTTATTTTATTAATAAATTATACAAATTATATCTTTCAATCCTATCTTTAGTCAAATATCTAACTTCTATTTCTTCATTATAACGACTAATTCCTTTCGCCATTATCTATATAATCTAGTCAAGCACTCTTCCTATCTTCAAACTGCTTCATGCTTCCTGCCCTTGAAGATGGGTGAAGTGTTCACCCGAAACGTTGGGCTCTTCAGATAATGCACACAGGATTCCAGAAGTTCTCAACACCATTACATAATAGGTTTCAATAAAACTAGACATGCATGTTAGGGCTCATAGGCCTCCAAGGGTTGTAACCATCCTCTGATACCATATGTAACAATCCAGAATTCAACATACAACTAATTACATCAATTTATGTGATTAATAATCAACACATAGACTATTCAACTACTTAGCATAGAATTTTGAAACCATTAGAAGAGAAGACTTACATGTGGTGATGTTATACCCTGCTGGTGATTTTGGAGTTGTAACACTATTTGAATCGCGTTGACCGTGACAAAGTTTTGGGGATGACTCTCTACCCAATAGTAGGCTCGTTTGCACATAAAATTTCTATAGCTGGCCACCCTCGATCCCTCACTCAAATACTACTTCTGAGGAATCCTTTGTCTCACAATATTTTCTTTCCTTAGAATGAACAAATGTTTCTCATCTCCATTTTCATCCATTAAATATAACAAATTGTTCCAAAAATGGAAGGGGATTGGAAAGGGATTTGCATGCACACAATCCATATGTCAACATGACAACTTTTATTTCTTTGTCTTAAGTTTTATTTAACTCAACCTTTTTTCAATTTAACTTTTGCTTATTATCCCTATTGTATAGAGGATATTGCATTGAGTCTATGGTCAAACTCATATTATTCTGGGGTTGACTTAAATTTTTTTATCAAGTTTCCATAGTTTAACTTCGAATATTGGAATTTATTATTTTTTGACATTATTTTAATTTATTTTTTTGTAATTTGATTGGCTATGAAAATGAACATGTCATTGCTCAATGCATGGATTAATAGAAATTCCCACTGTAGATCAACAGATTATGCAATATACTAAAGCAAAATACAAGATCTACTTCTACAACAAACTTTGCGAAAGCTTAATTGAATATAAGCAAGATCAAATAGAAACATATAACTGAGAATGAGAAATCAATCACACATGAACATAGAAGAATAACCTGAGGAAAGCCTCAACCTAAAACCCCAACCTCTGGATTATCATACAAGTGGAAATATGTTCAAGTTACAAAAAGAATCAGCTCTCAAGCTATCCTGCTCTCTCTGCAATCAAACAATTTAGCTCATAGACCGAATAGACACAAGATATGCCTTTCCTTAGCCCTCCAAGCCTCCTATTTCCTTGCACAGTTTTTCTTGGGGTCCAATGATGCCACCTGTGTGATTGGACTCATCACACACTCACTAAACTGAAGAAGTAACTACGCAATCTCCAAGGAATGAATTCCTTCTGCATGCAAGAGATATTCACAATGGAATATTCCTGCAACTGATAGTACACTATCCCTCCATCTGATCTCAATTGGGTCTCTGTCTGAACTGACATGTATGAGTTATTTATGAGAGAATATTCAGTTATCTAAAGTGCAGCAGTTACATGCATGCATGCATTAACTAACTGAACTCATAATTAATTCAACAAATTGTTTGAATTAATCTAACTGGACTTGACTTAGTTAATTGAGCCAACTAATTACAACTCATCCTTATCTCTTTAATTGATGGATAAATTCCTCAATCAATGGTGAAATTGTTGCATGTCCCCACATAGATTTCATGTTTGATTTTCTACAACTAATTAACTCAAGATGAATTAATTAATTATTTTACAAATGGCTGCTAAGATCAAATTCGAATTTTTACTTCTCTATTTTAGTTCAAGGACTAACTAAAATAGGAAGGTATCCCAAATGCTATTTATAGCAGTGCTAAATTTAGCATTTCTATATTTAGCATTTCTTGTTGCTATTTTCAACACTCCCTCTCAACAAGAAAGGGATTATCAGTAATCCCAATCCTGTCTCTGTGGAACTCGAACTTGCATTTTGACAATGCCTTTATCAAAATATCTACATCATGTTCCTCGGTCGAAACATACAACAACAACATGATTCTCTTGACCACACAGTCTCGAAGATGGTGATACCAGATATCAATGTGCTTGGACCTGTCATGAAAAACTGGATTCTCAGAGAGTTTGATACAACTCTGATTATCGCAGTAGATCACGGTTGGATCCATCCTCTGACCAAACAATCCCACTAGAATCTTCCGCATCCAAATGGCCTCACATGCAGCCTGACTAGTAGCCATGTATTCAGCCTCTGCTAAGCTAAGTGCAACTAACCTCTGTTTCCTGCTGTACCTGGAAACTGCAACTGAACCAAGGTTGAAGATTCCTCCAGAAGTGCTCTTCCCATCTGATGGACTCCCTCCCCAATCTGCATCTGTGAAGCCTTGAAGCTTCACTCCCTCTATCTGTCTGTACCACAATCCAAACTGAGATGTGCCTCCGAGGCATCTCATCACATGCTTCGTTGCCTTCCAAAACAGTTTGGTAGGTTGAACGATAGCTTGACTCAGCTGGTTCACCTCAAAGCATAAGTCTAGTCGTGTGTTCACTAGATACATAAGTGAACCCTCTAGCTGCCGATAAATAGTAGCAACTACTACCTCACCTGAAGTAGCATCCTCCTTCCTTCAATTCCCAGCTAGAGGATTCTGCATGGGCTTGCACTTCTCCATGTGAAAGCGCCTGAGTATCTCATTGGCATACTTGCCTTGAGACACAAATACTTCACCATATTTTTGCCACACCTCCATGCCCAGAAAGTAGTGCATAAGACCCATGTATTTCATTTCGAACTCTCTTGTAAGGTCCTCCTTGCAAGACTATATTAGCGGATCATCACCTGTCAAAATCAGATCATTAACATAAAGAATAATGATTAATGGTTTACCTTCTACCATGATGTGGTAAAGGTTTGCATCTGCTTCACTCTTGGTGAATCCCAACCTGGTGAAATAATTGTCGATCCTAGTGTACCAAGTACAGGGTGCTTGCTTCAGCCCATACAAATCCCTCTTGAGTCGGCACACATGCGACTCACGATTGAAGCTCTCGAAATCCTATCTCTGCTCAATGTACACCTCCTCCTCAATCTTCCCATTGAGGAATGTTGTCTTCACATCCCTCTGATGGATCTTCCAACCCATCTGAGCTGATAGTGCCAACATCAATCTAATAGATGAGTACCTTGCTACGGGAGAAAAGGTCTCATCGTAGTCAATCCCCTCGACCTGTGAGAAACCTCAGGTAACAAACCTTACCTTATGTTTCTCAACACTACCATAAACTGCTTGCTTTACCTTGTAAAGCCATCTAGAACTCACCACTGACTTGCCCTGAGGTCTTGGGACAACATCCCACACACTATTCTGAATGATAGAGTCGTACTCCTCTACCATTACATCAACCTAGATTGGTTGTTGCACTGCCTCCGCGAATGAAGAAGGTTCGGTATCTACACACTCCCCAACCAAGGCCATGTACCCAGTGTACCGCTCGGGCAACCTCCTCTGTCTGCACTGAGAAGATGGCCATCCCACATTCTCCTGCGCATCCATCATCAACCTGTCAGCTTCCCTTGAGCGTTTTCGCCCATCTCTGGGAGTCTCAGCATGAGTTGATGTCTCCACTCCCATATCCTCTGCATGCGGCTGCTCCGCATCAATCTAAGGCTCCGCCTCCTTAGGAACTAAAATTTCCTCCTCTGCATGCAACTTGAGCTCCCTCTCAAGTGATACTCGCATGGCTTTCTGCTCGTCGAACTTCAGATCCCTGCGTACCACTGTCCTCTTACTAGTAGGTAGGTACACCCGATAGTTGTGGGATGTATCTGTGTACCCCACAAGTATTCCCAACTCAGTTGTTGGATCTAGATTCTTCCAGGCATCTTTGGTCACATGACAGTAAACTAATGATCCAAAGATTCAGAAGTGACTCACATCTGGCTGCTTCTCGGAAAAGGCCTCCATAGGTGCCTTCATTCCCAGTATACAGTGTGGGCTTCTGTTCTGCAAGTATACGACTGTATTGCATACCTCAGCTCACAAATGCAGTGGTAGGCTTTGGTCATGCAACATCACTCGAGCTACTCCCACAATCGATCTGTTCTTCCTTTCGGCCACTCCATTCTGTTGTGGGTTATGGGGTGCCATCAATTCCCGTTTAATTCCTTTTGCAGCGTAAAAGTCTTTAAACTGTTGGGAGACATACTCTCCACCATTGTCGCTACACAAGGCTTTTATTTTCTTTCCAGATTCTTTCTCTGCCAAGGCTTTAAACTCACAAAACCTCAAGAAGGTATGATCCTTCTTTTGCATAAAGTAGATCCAACATCTCCGAGAAAAATCATCGACAAAAGTAACATAGTACCTTTGTTTAGTGGTGGAGACTATATAGAAAGGTCCATAAATATTGAGTGAACTCGCTCCAGGATTTCTCCAGCTCTACTGTCTCGATCTGGAAAGGAATATTTCGCATTACCCAAGGTACAACCTTTGCATGTATTCGTCCGCTCTAGTTTTCCCTTAGGTAGTTCGGTAGAAATCTGCAGCATGATCTTCAGGGCTCCATGGTGCAAGTGGCCTAGTCTTCAATGCCATAGCTCACTAACATCTTGGCTCTACACCGTCTCAGCTTTGGAACTCATTGTAGCACAGTCATCTACCTCCATCTTGTAGAGATTCTTTACTCGAATCCCAATTCGCTTGGTCTATCCAGTGCCAATATACCTCATGAATACCTTTCCTTTACTAAAGACTACATCATAGCCTTTATCTTCTAGCATAGCAATGGACACAAGATTCTTCTTTAGACCTGGTACATACTTTACATCAGTCAGGGTGAGGGGAGCTCCATGCTCCCTCTGAAACACAACCGTACCTTCCCCTGAAACACGGTACTTTCCATCATCGCCCATCTCGATCCGCATCTGGAGATCCTTCTCCTCCAAGGTACTGAAAAGATTCTTTCCACCTGACATGTGGAATGAAGTTCCACTGTCCAGGTACCACAGACATCCCACCATGGATGAAACCATGCATGCGGTAAGAGAGAAATCCAACTCAAACTATGAGGCCAATGCCTCACCATCAGATCCCTTCAAGGATCCTTTCTTGGATTTCTTCTGTGGACAATTCGTAGCATAATGGCCCACTTCATGACAATGAAAGCATCGCACTTTCGATTTGTCAAACTTCTTCACACCATGGGAAGAACTAGATTTGGAATGGGACGCCTTGCCTTTCCCTTTCCTTGCCTTACTCGCTAAGGCCAAATTTTCCTCATCATCTTGCTTTAATGAGGATCCATCTTTGGTGCTTCTTCTTATCTCCTCTTGCATCAGATCCGACCAAAGTTGTTCCCAATTTGGCAATCTTTCTCTTCCATTAACCGAGTCTTGGTAGCTACGCCAGCTCTCAAGAAGATCGGGGAGTGAAAGACTTACCATGCCATCATCGGTTGTCGTGATCCCTACACTTCCAAGCTCATCCCTGCAAGTGGTGAGCTTGTTCAGATATGTAGAGATCATGTTGCCCTCTTCACACTTGATTTTCCGAAGCTTGTCTTTTAGCGCCAACTTCCTCTGATTGTTGTTGTTCTGATATAGATATTTCAATGTTTTCCACATCGAAAATGGTGTTTCCTTCCCATGGAGACTCGAGACTATGTGGTCTCGAACTCCCTCCAAAAGGATTCTCCTTGCTCTAGCCACACCTTTCTTCCATTCTGCCAATTATGTAGCATCAGTCGACTTGGGGACTTCTTGATCAATGAAGTCCTTTAGACCATTATCCTCTAATACTGCTTCCATGTGATCCTTCCAGGCTATATAATTCGAGCTGCCACCAAGGGCATACTCGAGTCTTAAACCGTTGAACACCATTGGTGAAATTGAGATGTGATAAGAACTCGATTTCTATATTCAGGAACTTCAAACTTCGAACTTCGAACTTCTTGTATATTGTTCTTCGCTTTGATCACCTTTGCTCCGATACCATGTAGAAATTCCCACTGTAGATCAACAAATTATGCAATATACTAAAGCAAAATACAAGATCTACTTATACAACAAACTTTGCGGAAGCTTAATCGAATGTGAGCAAGATCAAATAGAACACATATAACTGAGAATGAGAAATCAATCACACATGAACACAGAAGAATAACCCGGGGAAAGCCTTAGCCTAAAACCCCAATCTCTGTATTATCATACAAGTGGAAATATGTTCAAGTTACAAAAAGAATCAGCTCTCAAGCTATCCTGCTCTCTCTACAATCAAACAATACAACTCACAGACTGAGTAGACACAAGATATGCCTTTTGTCAGCCCTCCAAGCCTTCTATTTCCTTGCGCAGTTTTTCTTGGGGTCCAATGGTGCCACCTGTGTGATTGGCCTCATCACACAATCACTAAACTGAAGAAGTAACTGCGTAATCTCCAAGGAATGAATTCCTTTTGCATGCAAGAGATATTCACAATGGAATATTCCTGCAACTGATAGTACACTGTCCCTCCATTTGATCTCAACTGGGTCTCTGTCTGAACTGACATGTATGAGTTATTTATGAGAGAATATTCAATTACCTGAAGTGCAACAGTTACATGCATGCATGCATTAACTAACTTAACTCACAATTAATTCAACAAACTGTTTGAATTAATCTAACTAGACTTGGCTCAGTTAATTGAGCCAACTAATTACAACTCAATATTACAACTCATCCTTATCTCTTTAACTGATGGATAAATTCCTCAATCAATGGAGAAACTATTGCATGTCCCCACATAGACTTCATGTTTGATTTTCTACAACTAATTAACTCAAGATGAATTAATTAATTATTTTACAAACAGCTACTAAGATCAAATTCAAATTTTTACTTCTCTATTTTAGTTCAGGGACTAACTAAAATAGGAAGGTATCTCGAAATGCTATTTATAGCAGCGCTAAATTTAGCACTTCTATATTTAGCATTTCTTGTTGTTATTTTCAACACCCATCATAAAATATGGTCCATTAAACTTATTTGACCTCTTTTTCTTTTTATAATTAACCATTTAAAAAATCTATTGACACAAATTCCAATTACATAGGTAAAAGATTTAATTATAAAATATCTAAATTTATATAAAGTTTAATTATTAAACACAAGTAAAACTTAATAACATCTTACAATAAATATTAAAAAATTAAAAATTTATATAGTACTTTAGTTACGTAAAGATTTCTTTGTGTAAACCCATAAATTCATATACATGCATGGAACTATGACTTATTGACCACTATATTAAGTGTTTCTATGCTTACAATTAATTATATGTTTTTACTAATTATATTTTCTTAAATTAAAAATTATTTTCTTTATTTATAATATTTCCATAATTATTTAATTTTAAATTAAACATACATTTTTTTAATTTTTCGTTTTTATTATATAATATTCAACTACAATTAATTAATGTTTCTATATGTTTCAACCGATTAAAAATTTATAATTTAATCTTTTTTTTTAAATTGTTTTCTTTAACTAAAATATTTTCATAAGTATTTAATTTTGCAAAATAATATGATAAGCTATAAAATATCTAATATATTTTTAAAAAACAGCTATAGTTATTGACAATGTTCATGGAAATAGAATTTTATATTTTATGATAAGGATTAATAAAACATTATTATGGTTGTTGAGTAGGATTAGATTCTCCACTACACAATGCAAAATTACAAATAGCAAAATATCTTAATTTACCAATTAGTAAAATATAAATACACGAGATTGCAAAATAACGAGATATCTCAATTTATTAATCAATAAAATCTAAATAGTTTATATTAACTGAACAATATATATTTTGAATTCAATATTTTTACTTTAATGTAACTATATTTAAACTAAGATAGCTCTTGTTTTATGTCTTTTATTTTTGGTTAGTTTACTTATACTTACTATTTTATAGTTTATTTATATATTATTATTTAGACTCATTTATTTATTTACTATTATCTTAAAAATTCTTTATTTCTTATTTATTTGCTAGTATTATATTTTATTTATTGTTTATTGTTTTCTATTAATATTAATTTATTTCTATTATTATTATTACGAGGAATTACGCTTGGCAGATGGACCTCGAGATAATGCGCTTGCAAGTCTGCTAAAGTATGGTAGAAATCTAGCGACTTATCTTTGTAATTTTCACCATTGAATGAGATGTTGTAAAGGCTTCCCTTTCAACATCCTTGTGTTTAGCCCATGTTTCCTCTGCTAACTTCTTGGCATATTCGAGATCGCCACAGATTAAAATGTTATCAAATAATGTTCCTATCTTGACCTTCCATAACTTGATTCTTAGATATTTGGGATTGGGAAAAACATAGAGCTCTAGATCATCATTGAAATTAGGATTTTTAATAATTAGAACCTTCCATTTACCCTTGTAGTTAGAATTTTTAATTTTCTTAGGCTTCTAGGGTCCTTTATATTCTGGATTTGCAATAGTTGGAGTTGCGACAAGGATCACGCAGACCATCACTCTAGTGAAATATAAGCTCGTAAGGCCATATATCTGAATAATATCATTTGTCACAAAGTAGAGCCCTGTCAGAAAGAAGAAAAATAAATATGTGAAAGTTAAACCAAGTTGTTGATTGATACTCTAAGTTTCCCCTTCTTCTATAAATTGATTCTAATTGATCAATTTGATGTTCTTTATATAACTCTTGAGTGACCTTTGTTCTTGTAAGAGCCCCATCGGAAAGAAGAAAAAGAAAGATGTGAAAGTTAAACCAAGTTGTTGTTTAATACTCTGAGAGTTCCTTTCTTCTCTGAATTACTTCCTAATGAGCAAATTTATTTATTTATTTATTTATTTATTTTTAACTCTTGAGTGACCTTTGTTCTTGCAAAGTTTGCCTTGGCATGAGCTTGAGTGCTTAGCTTGAAGCACCCTACAATATCCATATGATATGGTATAATCACACTCAAAGGTGTCATATCATCCATTTTGCTAGTTGATGGAAAAGTGAACTTAAACCTGAGCATCTTTCTATGTGAACCTGATAGGTATACTTTGCACTTGCCCCTAGGACAACCTTATGTGCCCTAACAATTCCTTTTTTGCTTCCATCTATGGGGAAATCAGGAAAAGGTGGAAGGAATATGTCCAAGTCTTAATGCCTCCTAAAGGCATCCAAGGGTTGGAGCTCCCCTCTGTCATTATAGGACTTCATATAGTTGTTGTCATCGTAACCCGATGGCATTTGGAGGGTGGAGTCATAGTAAGTCTAGGTGGAGGTGTCCCACACCATCATACTATTTATTTTGTCCTTGAATTGGTTGATCATCCCTAGGACATGGTCAGAAGATCCGTTGGTGGGGAAAAGGGCATGAAGAAATATTTCTCCTTGTCAGATTTGTTGAAGATGGATTGCTAATCGTATTGGTCGCCCAACCAAGAGGTGAAGAATTATTTTCCTTAGTATGTTAGCTAGTTGGGATAGCCTTCGTATCGGGTCATCATCGTGATAATGTCATCGACCCCAAGGTTCCCATTGGCGTGACTGCTCATGTCAATGGAGAAGAAGAGCTTGAAATCATAGCCCACTACCTCAGAGCTCATTGCCTCAACGACCAAGTAGATGTTTTCATAAATATTTAGGTGCCAAACATTGGTGTTGAGGGCAAAGAAATCAATGTCTTTTCTTTGGGTGAGCTCGGTCTCTTTCTGTGATGTCTCCACAATGTCTTGCACATAGATCAAGTAATGGATGAACATAAGGGGTGGATTTGTTGCTCTGGCACAAGAGATGAGGGAAAAAAACAACAATAGGTGTTGAATCATATTGATGGACATCATCATGCATGACACATACAAGGATGAGGATGAAGAATGGGAATGGAAGGGCGAGCTTTGTTGTGATGAACCCCAATACTTGATTCCAGGAATTACATGATAAGTGAGATTTTGCAAAACTTCCTTACATTTATGGGTGACCAGAGGCTCACATGAAGGAAATATTGTGTTAGCTTTAGGCTTTGCTTTCCTGGTCACACACCCTTTAATCCCCATTAATGGTTTCACCAAATCCGTATGGAGACTAATATAACAAATAAAAGGCTTAACCTTCTTCGAGTGGAAAATCCATTTTCCATCCAAATAACAAATAGAACCTCGAAGTCATGGCCTGGTCTTAGATCCATTGGACCAACCTGGCTCTAATAGCACTGATTCAGATCTTGGGGGCTAAGCTCCAGGAACCATGAATATTAAGAGAGGGGGAGAGACTGCAACAAAATTAATGACAAAAAATTGAAATACAAATACTTTCTTAAATGAGAGAAACTTTTTTTACCATTACATTGTGGTGGATCAACTTATCCTTTTACAAGGCGAGGCTCATTATCTATAGTAATTTTTAGGCCTTCTTGAGTTACAGTACCATGGATTGGTGCCACTTTCCATTCAAATCAATAAATCTCACATCAAAGGCATAAATTTTAGAGTGAGGAACCAATGAAAGTGATACATAAATTGTCATTGATATTCCATTGGATAGTTCATCACAACAAATCTCCTATAATATATTCGAAAATCCAAAATCTATACTATGAGGATTAATTTTTCCTTAGATTTCTAGATTCGTTGATTATTGTGTTATGCTTATGCATGCAATAGATAAAATATGGAAAATATAAAACAATGAAATAAAACTCACAAACAATAATGAACATAAGATATGATTTGGGAAACCCTTTTGGGAGAAAACCCAACTGGAAGGTGAGGTTTCTCTACTCTTTTTTTTTTAATGGAAATGGATGTAAGGAAAAAAGAGTGAGACTTATGGCCTATGGGATGTTATAGTATGTAAACCCTCTTTTTTTCTCTCTCTTGCCATCCTTTTAGCTACTCTTCTCATCTTGGAACAAAATGCATTGAATAGAATGGAACCCCTTTTCCTCCTAGTGGCCTAGATATAACATGGTCAGATAGCCTACAGAGTTTGGCTCCTTCAACTCTTAACTACAGTTACAATATTGACTCTTCTTAAGCCTTCTTAATCATGATCATGTGGCTATCCCATTTTCCATGAATAATGGAGGCTGACGTGGCATCCTCTCGAATCATGGTGGTTCAAATAGGAAGGTCAACTTCCAAGTGGCATAAATTTTGCATATGGACTTCATTTGAGGTCTTTATTATAGTGTTGAAATGGTATTTGAGTGTAGAATGCCTCAAACTACTTCTAGAAGGTTTCAAACCCCAATACATCAAACTGGAACGTGCAGGTAAAAATGATCATGTGAGTTGATTCCTCCAATTTTCCAATATGAAAGCATCAAAATTGGATGGAAAATAAAATAATGATATAATCAGGACGAGGAAGAAGTATTCATAGAACATTTGATCTTAAAGGGTAAAGAGTTCATTGATAAACTCCTAAATTAGTAATTTTTTTAGAAGACTTGATTTCGCTGGTACAACCTTTTAGTCTCATACAATTTATACAACCTAGAAGAGCCCTCGGGTTGTTGCGGATTTGGGATATGTGTGTGTGCGTGGAGCTTTATCAAGTTAATTTATCCTTAAGAAATTAGCCATAATGCATGTTTATCTAAGTGTAATTGAAATGAGATTGAAGCTCTATGTTATCTGATTGAGAATGAATGAAAAGTTTCCATCATATGGGAAAAAGTGAATAAGTGGCTTGTGGCCTAATTTTGATTCTTAAAAGTTGTCTATTTAATGGCTTAATTCCATGAGTTTTGGATGTCAATTAGTCTAAGTAGGAATTGGTCCCCTTTAGAATGTTTTGGCAAGTATACACCCTATCGTAACTAAAAATAGTTAATTGAAGAAGGCCTAGAAATTCAATTCATAAGGCTGTAAATTTTGGAAATTTAGGGATGGGAATTTTTAGCCTTGACCTTTAGTCACATGGACCAATGAGAGTTGTGATTATGGGTTTAGAAAAAATGGGGCTAAGGGAGAAATCCCAGGGGAAAATGTTCTTGTTATATGATAACTGGACATCTAGGCATTATTCGTTATGCGCTAATGGAAAATATAACAAATCATCCTTTTTGTGTCAATTATCAAAGTTCTTCTTGTTGTCAGATAAAGCTTGAATAACAAAAGATCTGAAATTTGGTGATTTTATTGTCCAACAATTACTGTAAATTTTCTTGTCCTTAGACATAATCTAGATAACAAAAGATATAAAATATGGCATATCGGCCTTTCCATTGGTTTTCGGGATTCTTTTCCATCCATAGACAGAATCCAAATGTGAAATTTGTTAATCTAGAACTTTTTTGAAAATGCACCTTTTGGAAAACCATGGATTTAGATGCTAGCGGGGCAAACAACATGGCATGTGATGTGGTGGCCAACATGGCCATCAAAGTTTCCTTGATACCATGGCATGTTAACATGGCATAGTTGCATGAAGAAGCTTACATGGCACCTATGTGGTAGAGATGGCAAAAAATCAGAATGTTTAGAAATTTTGAGTTTTGGAAAAATGGCCTTTTTGGGTTTTTTTATTTTAGATTTGAATGAATCCAGGAAAGTAAAAAGTCTAGGTACTTGAATTAGTGGGGATTTGATTGTGATAAGGTGGCATTTGTTAATGTGGATTAGAGGGACAATGATGTTAAGCTAAAGGCAAAGGTGGTAGTCACCATGGATGTGACATGGATTAGTGGATGTTTTATATCCAGAAATGTGAGATCTCGTTAAATGGGTGCCTTTGGAAACTTTTAGATTCAGACATTTGGAAGTTTAACTATATTAACTAAGCAGTTTTGCTTAGATCCAAATGAATCTTGAAAGGTCTACAATCCAAAATATGGAAGAATGAATTATGGTTGATAAATGAAAGATCCATATCTAGATGTGACTTGACAGTTGATGTTCTTGGCCTACAAAGGTAGCACAATACATGTTGACACATAAGCACAAGACCACCACATCTCAACCACATGTTAAATGACACAACGTAATATGGTAATGACACGAAAGCATATGACTTCAACATGTTAACTGCATGTCAGTTGGATGGTTGCTAACGTGGCATAAAACATAAAAACTTCTTAGCACTATAACCTTATGTCAAGAGCTCAAAATTTGATGAAATTTATACCATTGGAAATCTCTTAATGAGCATAAAATGATGGTGGCCTAAAACAAGATATTTGAGATGTTTAAAGAGATAGATATATATATATATATACCCCATTTCCATAAAGTGAACTTAGGGTTGTGTATTTGGATATACTTGTCTACATAGTTATAGTCGAGTATTTAACTATATTCCTAACTTAAAAAAAATAGAGTTATGGTTTTGGGAACACCTCTTTTGGACACAGTTGTCTACATAACAATAAGAAAAGATATTTTCACCCTTAAATTTAATAATATCAACTATTTTATTACATTACCAATTATCTCAAAATCCTAAAGTTTATAGCAATGGCCAACGAAAGAGGGAAATATAGGATCAGAGAGCCATAGAATGGCATTCTTTGCTGGATCAAAATTCATAGTCAACTTATTTGGGTAGAGGTGGTTAGAGATTAAAAGCTAAGATTTTGGTGACAAAAGAATAATGGAGCAATTTATGTTATTAAAGAGTTTCATATATTTTTAATGATAAAGTGTAATTATCATGGGTTTGTGTATTTATAACTGTTGGACAAAGTTATTTAGTAATAAATGACAGTTATAGCTTCTTTCAAAACGATACAAACATGTATGATGGTTAGTCCTTTAATTACTTTGGAGACCCCAATCTTGCAAGAGTTTACTAGGATTATTTTCTTACTTGATGAAGTTTTTAAGGGACAATGAGTTAGTGTAATTAACGCCCTCACAAATGACAATGTAATAATGAGGAAAAGATCAAGTCTCGCGCATGAATGGGACATGGTGGGAACAATATGGGGACAATAGAGTAGTGAGGAGATCATGGCTAACTTAGTTTAGTCTCATCACCTATGCCCAAGGTTTAAAGGGACATCACTAAAGAATGTGACTGACAAAATGAAAAATTCATAATTGTAATACCAAATCAACAATTTAAAGGATTACAATAAGACTCTAAGAAAAACTTCCTCTTATCACAATGTGAGAAGCGTGTATTTCTCCATCATGGAAATATTATAATGAATGTAATATTCCTTTAGTTAAGAAGTAAGAGGTGGAGATATCCACTATGCCAATGTCAACAAAGATTGTTTTTTACTTCAATCGCTCAAAATGCCCACTTATGGGAATGAGAGTAACTAGGAGCACCTATAGCTTGAGTATTGCATTATGGTTTTGTTCCTCTTTCATATTTACTCATGTATTAGATGGAAGATTTAGGAAAGAAAATAAATTGTTTACTTCTTTAAAAATAAGAGGATTCCTTAGAAAGCCCCAAGGGATAGCTCAATTGGTCAAGTTCCCATTGTTAAGTACCTTTCGAATTGGGAGGTCACAAGGTCAAATCTCCTCGACGCCCTTGGGATTAGGCCCAACCAAATAAGCTGACGGGTAGATCCCTCCGGGTGGATCTACCTAGATTATTACCTGTGGACGTAGCGACCACTCAGTGACCATGAACCACAGTTGAAAAAAAAGGAGGATTCCTTCAACTCGTGTCATCTTATTCAGTTATTTTAGTTACAAAGTTCTTGTTCCTTGTAGAGTTTATGATAGAATGAAGTGTTTGGTATTCATATTGCTCCCTTTCAACCATGTCATTCCTAGAGTATTTTATTTTGGTATTTTTAACCTTATTGATTTATTTCTATGATTGATTCTTTAAAGTGAGTTTCTAACCTGGGAGGTGAGTCTTACATGGCTAATTATTCTTGCTTTGAGATCTTTTTATCCAACCCTAAGGGTTCTTTGTCTAAATTTCCTCTTCAAATCATATTTCTTAAGTTCGACCATCTTCATTTTTATGCTCTAAAATTATTTAATACAAGGATTTTGGTAGATTCACTATATTATTGATTTTGTGTAAGGAATTTAAATGGGTTTCCTTTCATGACATTTCCTTTTGCATCTTGACCATCATGAAACCTTGATCTTTTAGATTTCCTTTCTTAATGTCTGTCATTTTTTTTGCACTTTAAGTTTCCCAGTGCATCTTTTTTTTTTGCACTTTAAGATTCACAGTACATCTTTTACAAAGTACTTAGAGGTACCAACTTATAGTCAAGTATTTAACTATGTTCCTAACTTTAAAATTTTTAGAGTTATGGTTTTGGACGCACCTCTTTTAGATATATAATTGTCTATATAATTGGAAACAACTTATAATCAAGTATTTAACGATATGTAAATGACTTTAAAGGGGTTTCCTTGCATGATGCATATTTTTTTCATCTTTACCATTGTGAAACCTTTATCCTTTAGATTTTCCTTTCTTAATATTTGTCCTTTTTTTCACCTTAAGATTCTCAGTACATATTTAGTGCCTAGAGGTACGAGCTTATGGTCAAGTATTTAACTATGTTCCTAGCTTTAAAAAAAATAGAGTTATGGATTTGGACACACCTATTTTAGATATGATTGTCTACATAATCCAAAATCACTGATAGTCAAATATCTTTAAATTATATTCCTAATTTTAAATTTTTTAGAGTTATGGGTTTGGACACACTTTTTTGGACATACTGGTCTACTATAACCAAGAAGAAAATATAATTTCACCCTTCAATCAATAATATCAACTATTTCATTTTATTATTACTTGTCTCTAAAACCTAAAGTCTATAACAATGGGAAAGGAATAAGGGAAAGAAGGCTACATAGAAGGACATTATTTGGTGGATCAAAATTCATAGTCAACATATTTTAGTAGAGGTGGTGGGAGATCAAAAGACAAGATTTTGAAAAAAAAAAGTGTTGGAAATATGGTAGCTATGGTCAGTATTTTCATGTGAAGAAAAAGAAAAATCTAAATTTAAAAATTTACCTCCTAAATACATCAAGTCAGCCTCCTCTTGTACAAGTCGGTTGGGCCTATTTAAAGGCACACTTTTGACCCTATTTAAAGTATTTATATAGAGAGAGCATCTATCCTCATTTGGATCATTGACTTTTCTCAAGATGATCTATGTTCCAATGCAGAAGAAAGGATGAAGGGGATCGAAATCTGAAGGAGAAGAAGGAGGGATTGGCATTTAATCTTGATTACTTATTTGGTTATTCTCTTGGCGTTGTTTATTCTGATGTATTGACAAACAATTGAACTCTCTATCTCTCTCATAAGGAAATATTTCTAGGTTTTCCTCTTATGGGTTTTGCGCTAGCCTTAGGCTTAATTTTTTATGTCTCTTATCTGATGATTTTATGGTTCTTTTCTACTGCTCTTTCATGTTTAAATGTTGAATTTTCTTTTGTATAATTGCTTAATGATATTAAATGAATGATTTGTGAAATTAATGTTAACCAGTCATTGGAAGTAGTTATATGTGGAAGAAAAACCTTTCCAGATTATACCCTATAAATCTCAACATGGTATCAGAGTGCAAGTTGAAGAGCAGTTAGCAAGGAGAAAATGTTGTGTTTTGCTTCTTATCTTTAAATCTAGTTAGCCAAATTGATGGAGGTCTATTTATGGCAAGTTCTGGGCATACATTTCTCTTCCAAATCTTGTGATGAATTTTGGAAGACCAAACTAAAACCATAATGATAAGAAGAGGGTTGAGACCCTTGTTGAGCCTAGGATTCAAAGCCTGGTCAAGGCTGAGTTGTCTCTAGGAACAACGAGGAAATTTCAAAAGCTGAAAAATGTGGGACGAACTACTGAGGTAACCCTACTATGATAAAATATAATTTTGAATACAAAGCTCCTTGTGCCATTACATTGGTGTATCTTAGGCCTAATTCTGTAGTGGTTCATGCAAACTCACTCATGGTATCATATATTTGTTATACGTGAAATCCTAAGGCACCAAATTCTTTGAGACCTCTTGCAGTTTTGAGGCCATATATATGAAACACATTATACTAATGTATGACCGAGATTTTGATCGAACCAAGATATGAAAATTGATCCAAGTATCCTGTGGTATGTCAAGCGAAAATTTGTTGAAAAAAAATAGAAGTTTGAATCTCTTGAAAATGCCTAATTTACTCCACAACAGATGAATTCTTCCTATCTTCATGATGTAGTAGAGAAGACACATATAAATTGTAATTGGGGGACTTCATAGAGAGATGCTTCATTGTAAAGGGGGATGTTGGCTGAAGGAATAACATGGCCCAATATTCTATAAGAGCCACCACTAAGGGTTGTAAAGAAGAGTTCCTCGAGTGCCAAAGACCAGACATAAATAAACTAAGCGAGAATGAGGGGCGAGATTATTAAAAGTTGGGATCCATAACCCTTTAAGTTTTTGGACAAGGCTCATATTGATCACATGAAAAAGAAACCCCAAATTGCCATAAACCAAAAGGAAAAACCCCAAATTAAATGAGGAACCATATAAAACAAAGAGAAATAAATTAGAGTTAATATGGAAAAATTGAGAGATACCAAGGTTGCAACTCAAGTGATTGGGCTTATTTAGAAGCCAAGGGAACAAGCGTAAAATCCAACCAAGAGAATTGCGATAATATATATCTAGAAAGTCTAGAAACGATAAGATTCAACCAGAGGACATTACCTATAGTGCCCGTGTAACACCCTCCTCCCACATCTACCTAAGTAGCTGACCAACCAGGGTAAACATGTGAGGAGAAGTTGCTATGATATGATTCGACTCCCTATGTGTTAGTTAAGGAAGTTGAACCGACAAAACACATCACACAGACCTTCCACATCAGCAACAAAACTCCCAAGAGTCATCCCAACCACTTAGGTAATTAGCCCCTGAGACCAACTGAATTTTTAGTGCATCAAACCCCTGTACGTTCCCTTGATATAGGCAAGGGTGCATCTGGGAGGCTCTAGACGCTCCCACAGCAAGGGAAATGGAGCATCTGGGGACCTTTTTTCCCTAGTGTTGTGCTTGCAACTCCAAGATTTGTGCTAGCTTTTTAGGCCTAGAGCCCAGGTCACTGCCCAGATCTCAACGATACCTTCAGAGATGAAATTTCACAAAGCAACAAAGATAAATTTGCAAAAACATTGACAAGGACTAGACTGGACCCCTACTAGCCATGATAAGCATTTCATCAAACATATCACAAATATGTAATCTACAAGTCTTAACAACAGAGCTGAACATAGGGGTTTCATACTTATCTGAGAATCGGTAAGAAGCATTGATGCATTAACACATTAGCTGCAATTTCATCTATTATACCATAGATACATTGTTCATTCATTTACAAGTAAAAACATGATGAGAGGCATACATAGCCATTTTCATAATACATGTGCATAACTAGCATAATAACAACATAAATACTAAGGAAACAACAACCATACAATCCACATATAAACCAATATAATACACATAATTTAACAAGGAGAATTAACCTCATATTAATGATGCAAAGGCCAAGCATTTTTGGGACTTCCATGAACCACACGACCATAGACATGGCTGAGCCAAATCTCTCTTCAGCTAGTCACCCATGTGCCATATTTCAAGCATGAATGTGGGAACTCATAGAACAATCCATCAAAAACGAATTAGGGCTTCTAGAGGCCAAACCACCTCAACCCATCAAACAATGATTCCACCTCACGGTCGAACATCACAAACCAACACCAAATAGGTCTTTACCCAAGTTGTCAAGGGTTTCATAGCATTTATTCCAACCCGGCTTCCAAGACTAGTAACTTAACCCACGACTATTGTTGGGCTCAAAAGCGTTTGTCCAACCAAGGCTCCAGGACTAGTAACTCAACCCACAGACATTGTCAGGCTCTAGAGCATTTGTCCAACCAAGGCTCCAGGACTAGTAACTCAACCCACCAAGGGCTCCAGAGTGTTTGTCCAACCAAGGCTCTAAGACTAATAACTCAACCCAAGCTATTACACGGCTCCAGATCATTTGTCCAACCAAGGCTCCAGGACTAGTAACTCGACCCAAGCTGTCACAGGGCTTCCAGAGCATTTGTCCAACCAAGGCTCAAAGAATTAATAACTCAACCCAAGTTAAAGGAAACATGAGAACCAAACAGAAAACAAATAAATGAACCCAGAACACCATGCATGTCCTGGAAGTGGCAAGGCTAGGCAAATCCATTATCAATCCAGGCAATCCTCCATGACAGTGACAGATCATGACCAATAAACCACATGCATATGCCATGCATGCCAAAACTAGTTAGGGAAACATACATGCAACTTGGCGTAGTTGCTGATCCAGGTGTCCTCTTGCGCTTTCCTGCTCTTCCTTTGCCTTCTTGCTCCAAGCATCCAAGTATTCCACACTCTCAAAGAGTGCTCTAAGAAAAATCTAAGTGTTCAAGAGTATGAAAGAGAGAGAATAGAATGAGAGCTCCAAAATTGAACTCACTAAAGGTTATGTAGAAATTTTCACTGTAGATCACCTGATAATGCAATGTACTAAAGCAAAATACTTGATCTACTTCTACTATCAAACTTTGCAGAAGCTTAATCAATTTGAGCAAGATCAATCAGAACACATATAACAGAGAAGAAGAAATCATACACATCAAACACAGAAGAATACTCTGGGGAAAGCCTCAGCTAAAAACCCCGCTATTTGTATTATCATATAAGTGGAAATATCTCATGATTACACAAAGCTTTAGCTCACAAGCTATCCATGTAGTATACTTAGGGGGATAATATGGGGTACAAAGGGAGGTACCCAAGGGAATAATGTAATAATGGGAGGGATGGGCTATAGTAATAAATAAGGTGGTTAGCCCGTATCATGTGAGGGACCACTAGTAGTTAACAATAATATAATAAGCTCATGGTATTAGATAGATGTTATTGAGAGAACCATGGTAATGACCCATGGTATTGTATGTATGAGGCCTATATAGAGGCTAGAGACTCCCCATTGAGAGATGTCAAGGAATATTGTATGAACGTGCATATGGCTTGTGGAGTGTTCTCCTTCCTTAAGGAGTGAATGTATGGTGTTGCCCTACCATAAGGGTTTGATTAATAAAGTGAAGCATTTCGATCTATATTTATATCTTATTATTTCTGGGTTTATTTCTATTTTCATATATTTCTGGGTTAGATCTATAACAAGTGGTATCAGAGCACTTTCTTGGGCAAAACAGATTTTTTTTTTGCAGAATTTTTTTTGGGGAGCCAGTTTGCAGATCAGATATGTACATTATGGTACAAAATCTGTAGAATCTAATTGTAGATCTGAGTTGTGGGTGAAAAAATACCCAATTTGAAGAAAAAAATTGGCCAAATCGAAGTCTGGATGAGGGAGCTATTGCTGAATTAAAAATCAATTGGGTTGCAGACATTTTTCTGGGTGGTGAGTTTGTGGAGTAGATCTGTATGTTCTGGTGCAAAATATGTAGAATCTAATTGTAGATCTGGGTTGTTTGTGAAAAAATACCCAAGTTCAAAAAAAAAAATCAGTCAAATCGGAGTCCGGATGAGGGAGATATTGCTGATTTAAAATCAACTATTTTTTTTCAGAAATTTTTGTGGCAGCAGGACAGTTGCAGAGCAAATATGAAATTCCAGTACATAGATTGGGATTTCTATCACATGGGCATATGCAAAATGGTTGTTCCATTTCCGAAAACAGGTCATAATAGGGATTATGAGCAATATTGACTAAATTGTGACAATTTCAAATTTTCACCAAGTAAGTGAATTTTTTTTCCAAACTCTCTTCGTGGCGGTTCTATGTTTTACAGGAAAAGATAATGGTCCTACTATTGAAGAATACATCAAAGAAAAAAGTCATTATGGGCACATCATTGGAGATTTTTTGTAGTGGCTAATTTTGAAGATGAGGCAGCCATATGGTGGGAATTACTTAACAAGAAGAAGTGTTCCAACCAGCCCAATGAAGAATTTGAAAAATTACTTTTAGACAGATGATCCCATGCCAGAAAACAAGATAATGAGAAACATGTGGGGTTATTTCCTACTGGTATATCCTTATTGCAGTTCATAGATTGATTTAGAAAGAGAAGATCATTGTGTCTATAAATCCTAGTTGAAAGAAAAATCTCCTATATGTCAATTTGGCAAAAAAATTGCAAGTGCCAACAAAACACATGGAGCACACACAGGTTAATAATGAGCAAGTGCAAGTTTATAAAGATTTTAAGATTTCTATGGACAAGTATGTATTGCATTCTAATTTGTATGCTTCAGATATGGCTAATGTGGATGTTGTTTTGGGATACCCTTGGATGGAATCGGTGGATACTATCAATATTAATGCGCAGAAGAAATTACTGAAGCTCTGGTATAAAAAGAAGAAAATTACATTACATTATATTTCCATCAATAAACAGGTAGAGTCCAAGGAGGCTAAAGCAGAAGATGTTCCAGGGACTAACACATCAGATGATGAGCCCTTGATGGTCGACAACCAAACACAAACATCAAGCCAGGTACAAGAAAAATAGGGAGAATCCAAGGAGGTTGGAACATAAAATATTACAGGTACTGATACATCAGATGAGGACTCAATGGTTGAAGTAATATTAAAAGATAAGAAACAACGACAGGCACCACAACATGTACCAACTACCAATCAGGCTCCGTTAGGTGGTGAATTAAAAAAAAAGACACCGTTGGTTAAAACTTCAACATATCACCACCCACATCACCCCGCAAGAAAACAACCAACAAGATGGCAACGAATTAGCCACAAGGACAACAACCCTTGTAGGACAGATAGAGAGGGGCGACGATCCACCTACTACGCATCAACACAAAAGAGCCGCCAAGGTCAACCTCCATCTCAAGTGAACGAGGCACAAGCTAGATCGAGAGTTCACCTTTCTCTGGGATGGCTAGATGCACGTGCATGGTACCAGTGGACTACTCTTTTGAGTAAATCTTATTATTTGTGTTCTTCCCATGTTTTGGGGACGAAACATGTTAAGGGGGTGGAATGTAGTATACTTGGGGGGATAATATGGGGTACAAATGGAGGTACCCAAGGGAATAATGTAATAATGGGATGGGCCATAGTACTAAATAAGGTGGTTAACCTGTATCATGTAAGGGACCACAAGTAGTTAGCAATAATGTAATAAGCCCATGGTATTAGATAGATGGTATTGAGGGAACCATAGTAATGACCCATGGTATTGTATGTATGAGGCCTATATTGAGGTTAGAGACTCCCCATTGAGAGATGTCAAAGATTATTGTATGAACATGCATATGGCTTGTGGAGTGTTCTCCTTCCTTAAAGAGTGAATGTATGGTGTTGCCCTACCTTAAGGGTTTGATTAATAAAGTGAAGCATTTCTATCTATATTCAGATCTTATTATTTTTGGGTTTATTTCTATTATCATATATTTATGGGTTAGATCTATAACAATCCAGCTCTCAGTACAACCCCTCAATGCTACTCATAGACTGAATACACACAACACATGCCTTCCTTCAATCCTCCAAGCCTCCTATTTCCTTGCGCAGTTTCTCCTTGGTCCTCCAACTGCAACCTATGTGATTCTCACCTTACACACAACACTGACCTCTGAAATAACTGTGCAATCCTAAAGGAGTTAATTCCTTCTGCATGGATGAGTTTCATTTATAGGAAAATTCCTTCAACTGATAGTACAATGTCCCTGTCTTTAATCTCAACTGGGTCTTTGTCTGAGCTGACATGCATGAGTTATTTATGAGATAATCATTAGTTATCTAGAGTACACTAGTTGCATGCATGCATGCATTAACTAACTGAACTCACAATCAATTCCACAAACTGTTGGAACTAATCTAATTGTACTTAACTCAATTAAATGAACTAACTAATTACAACTCAAATACAACTCATCCTTATCTCCTTAATTAAGGGATAACTTCCTCAATTAAAGGGATAACTATTGTCTGTCTTCACAAAGACGGCATGTTTGAATTTTACTAACTAATTCACTCAAGAGGAATTAATTAATTATTTTTCAAACAGTTGGTGAGACTAAATTTGAATTTTAATTCTCTTTTTTAATTTAGGGACTAATTAAAATTGGAATATATCCTAATATGCTGTTTATAGCAATAATATTTTTAGCATTTCTATTTTATCATTCCTTGTTGCTATTTTCAGCACTGGTACCTGAAATGCTATTTATAGCATTTCTATTTTTAACATTTCTTGTTGCTATTTTCAACACTCCCTCTCAACAAAAAAGACATTCAACTTGAACCCGATCCTGAACCTTTGGAATGTTCTGCATGCAACACTTCCCTCTAGTGTTGTTGCTCTAGCAACTCCAAAAACAAAAAATATCCAACCTGAATCAGAATTATGCCTTTGTTAGCAAAGTCTCTGACTGCTATTGCCTCTGTCGACTGAAAACTCTGCACCTTTATGCCCTTCAATATCTGAATGCTCTAGCCTCTGTCACTTTGATCTCTGACTGCATCAATCACACTAATTCCTCGTGTTGCATCCGTGCTGCTACTGGTCCTGTCTCCCAGCACTGCATCCGCACTGCACCTCCTCTCATCATGTTGCATCGTGATGCCCACTACTGCACTACAACTCAGTTACTGAGAAGTAAGTAATTGATCTCCCAACTGACCTCCCTATTGGGCTAGAAACACCCTCTGATGCTGAAGCTCCCTCTGCGACTCCATCCGCATCTGTCTCTACCCTCTCAGCCAGTCTTGCTACTCCTCGTCGGGGCTCCCGTAACAAGGTCTAATCAAAGAGGTTGGGTACCTCAAGGATCCTGCCCTTATTCCATCCCTCTTGGGACTATCACTTCACATCGCTCCACCTCACACCTGGAGGTATGGCTGCATGTGATCCCTTTGCCCACTTGGCTCAAAATTTCCCGCTACTGGAGGTCTCTACATGAGTGGATGCCTCCACTCGGTCTCCTCTCGGCTTCTCCAGTTGTGGCTGCTCCACAACTTCCTGAAGCTACTTCACCAATTGTGGCTCCTCCACAATTGTCTGAGACTTCTTCTGGTGCTGCATGTTGAGAGGTAGTGTACTCTCCCTCTCAACCACCAAATATCTAACAGTTGCCTTGCTCCTCAAGGCTTTGCATGCATCTTGAACCTCAAGAGCATACAGGTTCTTGACTCGTGAACCGATCTGCTTCACCTGTCTCGTGGTGATGTGTCTAAGGAA
>APFE031459238.1:6431-69113 GCA_000404065.3 Pinus taeda | reverse complement strand
TTTATTTAATTTTGTTTTTTCTTTTCGGTTGCTGTCATGGAAAGAATATAACACACACCTAACAATTTTGCCCAACATTCAACTTGGAATACGTGTCTCATGACCATGGTCTTATATATATTTTTACATGAATTTTTAACGAGGGTTGTTACAACCCATTAGAAAGATCCCACCTTTCCTTGCATGGAGAGGGGAGTTGGTTTTAATGTCAAGAAAGGCTTGTAGCATGGGAAGGTATAGTGCATGTAGTGCCTCAAATGAGAGTTGTGGATTGAAATGACGAGTACGTTAATGATGGAATCAAGGACTAATGATTCTTAAGGGTGAAATTATATTAAAAAAAACCATTTTTTTGCTTATATAATTCATTAAAAAAGAGATAGAATATGAAATTTGTGGTTCCTATTTGAGGTGATGATGCTTACCTTGAGTTATGTTGGTTGCTTCCCTTGTAAAAGTGTTTGCACATCTATTGTGCTTTCTTAAGATATGAAAGAAGAATATCTCATTGAACTCCTCCACTTCTTGTGGAATCTTGGCATAACTTCTAACATCCCTTAATTTTTCGTTCTAGTTCGATCCTTTTGTCTAATCTTTGATTATAATTTATAAGTCTCTAAGGACCACCGATTTTTTAATATTTGATTATAATTTATAAGTCTCTAAGGACCACCGATTTTTTAATATTTCTCTTGCTCTGCATATACAATCCCATAAAAATAGCTAAACATTCCACTTGGTTATTGGAAACTTGTCCCAATCCCATGCATAGTTAAAAATCTTTGTTCCATTTAAATTTTGCAAAGTCCCACATACTCTTATCTCCCCTTATAATAAATATAATTATTCCCTTATAATGAATATAATTAACTCTACCTCCCCTTTAAATGAATATAATTATCCCCTTATAATAAATATAATTAACTCTACCTCCCCTTATAATGAATATAATTATCCCTTATAATAAAGATAATTAACTCTACCTCCCATTGGAGTATAATTATCCCTTATAATAAATATAATTAACTCATAGCACTACATAATTTTAAATATAATAAATATCCATTAAGCCAATCCCACTAAAGATTTCACTAAAGATTTACCATCACTTCAAAGTTAAACCAGATCTCTAAATACAATGGGTCTCCTTTCATAAATCTAAAATTAAGACAAATCTCTAAATATAATGTTCCACCTTTAGTAAATTTTAAATCCTAGTATTTTTACCTTAACCACAAAATTAACTTACTCCACCATTATATAAGATGGACCCCTATGGGACAAGGAAGAGCAAATTCCGAGGCATGGTCATTATTATATTATTATTATTAAAAATTTAACTCAAGTCCACTGCCATTGGTTTACAATTTCCGGGGGTTTTAAGTCCAAAGGCGGTGAGGTTAAGGAGGATGATGATAATATAAAGGCTCACTTGCATTGGTGGAAATCCTTGGATGATAGACATAGAACTAAGAGACTGGGCAGATAGTCGAAAGGAGACCAAACGATCCATTCAGGTACGAGTAACGGCGAGGGTTTAGACATGAACACTGCTTGAAACCCTATGCTTCTATTTCTTTTCAGATTTTGATCTTATTCTCAACGTCCTGGAGTTCGACAGTCCTCTTTGCGAAGGTATGCCATTGTTTACGCACACCTACAATCGATTCTTATATTCCCCTTCTGTTGATGTACCATTTTGATTGGGGTTTAACGAAAACATGCACACGAGTTCGAAGCGTTTTAAGGTTTCTTAGGGGGGAGGAGGGTTTTTGCGTTTTTGGGAGAGGGTTTTTGAGGTACAAACAGAAATGCCGTTAGGCTCTGTTATCGAGAACGTCCTGGTGGGGTTGTGTTTCGGTTCGGCAACTTTAGGTGCCGCAGGTTTCTTTTGGCTTTGTTTAACGTGAATTGATTAAATTCCATCTGCCCACGGGTTCAAGGTTTGTACAGTAGGATGTGTGGGCGTTAATCTTGTAAGTGCACATATTACCATAGACGTAGTCTGTGTGTCCAATTTGCAGTGGTTTTGATCTGCAAGTATTGTAGCTGGGTTGGACTAATGTCTGGTGGCAGCGCTGTGCGTTGAGGGCATTTACGTGTTGCGTTGAATACAGCCCATATGTTTTATGATTGGATGATATTTCCCCCCCCTCATTCTCTACTGTCCATTCCAACAACATTATCACATTAGCAGTATTGTTTGATTATTCTTGATCCTTGATTTCAGGATTTTTAGCTTATAGATAATTATTCTTGCTGGAATTTTCTGCGGTTTGTCTCAGTAGCAGTTTTTAAATACTGAAGCGTATGTTTAAATATCTCTTTAGCAATGAATCTAATTGTAATGCGAGACTCAAGGTGCTCTTACAGAGCAAGTTGGGAGAGATCCCTGAGATAAGCTTCAATTCCAGTACAGATAAAGCTTTGTAGGTCGTAACAGACTATACAGATAAAACTTTGTAGCTTGTGTAAACCCGCGAAGTCCAAGGCTTCGTCATGCTCTTTATCACCTGTTCTCATTATCAAATTTTCAGCTAATTCCTTCTTTATATCCACTCCTATGAGAACAAAGGGTCATTGATCTTATATCTTGATTCTCGACAAGGAGATCAACTTCATGGAAACGATATAGGACACAGCCGATTTGTCTAATGCATCTTTTGGCTAGAAATCCATTGTTAATCATGGGAGCTTTACCCAAATTGACATGATGCTAATCCTCTTTTTTGCATCAAATACTGGGGACCATTATCTTAGAAGCAAAGGGTTCATTCCCCGTTTCCATCTTGAATTCAAAACCTCCTTTGCATCAGATATTGATTGAAAAATCAGCTCCAGCCATCACCTAGAAAGCATGCAATAGGTCAGACAATAATTGAGAAAAGCCTCAAAATTTGTAATCACGAGACAGGGAAGACACAGAAATGAGTGTTTGACACAAGACACGACCCCCCTAGAAACCAGAGACAGAAGGAAGGGAGGATATATATATATATATATATATATATTATATATATATATATATATATATCAAATTAGTAATTACACATACAAAAGTGAAATATAGACACATACAAATTTCGTTGGAATTTAGAAACCAAAACATTTACATGATGATGGTACAAATTCAATCATATAATTAGTTACTACTTAGTAGTATGAGTGCGACATCAATGATGATCAAATGACGAATACACAAGACCATCAACCATAATTTTCTCATGAAGTCCTCAATTAAAATGCATTACATAAACATTGAGTCATTACACTATAGGTGGGAATGCCAATGACAAATACAAAATAGAGTAGATACTAGAACCATAGTAGTTGTCCTCCATGCCAGAATCATCAAAATCAACATCATTGCCATTGCTCTTTACTCTGTCCTCCATATATTTAATCCAATTGATGCATCTGGTATTTTGGAGGATGACCCCTCCAAGAGGATCGCCATCATCAAAAGCGACACCTTTATGTCTTGCAACATGTCTCCACAGTGGATTCTTTTGCTATTGAAGGAGGGGGACAACATTGCCTGCTTTCATACTACAACAATGATTTTTTTAGCATTTGAAACTGCAATGCAGGCCCATTTCCATCAGGTGGAATACTAAGAGAAAATGGTGAGATTGAAGGGGTGGGGGCATCCTCAATAGGGTCATTCCTTCCTTTCCTTTGACCTTCTCTAGCTGCCCTTGCTGATTGAGCCATGATTTTTGTTAAATGAGGAAGAAAATGGACTGCTCTTAAAAATTTTAAACACTGGTGGACAATCCACTTGCCCAGAACTTGGAATCCCTTCAATGCTGCACTAAAACCCTCAGAAACACTCCTTTGAGGATACATGTTTTGTTCACTGGACACATGTCGGGCATGTGTTGAGTATGAATTCAACACCTCTTCTGAATAGAACTTGTGCCAAATGTATGTTTGACACATCTTATCATGAATTTGTGTCTGACACTTGGGATTTGTTATACGAGACCCCTTGGGGGTGTGTCTTCTCCATTCACGGAACTTCCCAAAAAGTGCCATCTTGGACATGGAAATGGCTATATCTATCCTAATCTCTTGCTGAAGATTAAGGTTTATGGGTCCTCTATGCCTTTTTCTTAACACTTTTTTTTCGTTTTCCAGAGCCATCGATGTTAGTTTCTCCCATGGACGTCTCTAGTGTTGCCTTAGCTTCCATTGGTTTTATTAGTAGTTTTAACCACGTACATTGTTTATATTAATGGTTATTGGAAGCTTTTTATCCAAAAAGGGGATTGCCATCAATTTTATGCGTATTTCCTATGTCACATGGTTTCTGTTGGTATTTGCAATTCAGTGAATATGTTCAAATTTCAATGTATTCATTCAATAAAGAAATTTGGCGAATCATGTGACTGAGTTTATTGCTATGCGGTGTTTTCTTCTTTTCCCATGTCACGTGCTGATATCTCTTGTCAGACTTGGTAATTTTGTTATTTAAATTTGATACTAAAAGATCAATAATGTAAATGGGCTTCTAGTTAGCCACATTGGTATTGAAAAACAACAATCTCAGATAGTCTTAGAAATCGAAAGTGTAATTTTACCTTTTTTTCTGTGGAAAATAGTCCTTGACCAGATTCATTATTGAACCAAGATGACTGTTTGGATAAGTAGTTCTTAACTGATAATCTATCCTAGTGAGAATTATCTATCGAACCAAGACAGCAGCTTGTATAAATATTTTTTTACCTGATATCTAACCCACTGCTTGTACTTTGCGTTTGTAGGCATCCATGAAGACAGAAAAAATGAAACCAAAAAGAAATCCCAGGGTTTTTATGGATATTTTAGTTGATGGTGAGCGAGCAGGAACCATTGTATTGGAGGTAATGTTATTGCGGCTCTCATATTCTATTCCTTTTTGGTTTGTTTGTAACTTTGTTGTGTGCAGCACCCCACCTCTGTCCTATAGGCAAAGGTAAGATATTCTTTACGATTCACAACTTGAGCAACAACTGGTTCACGAAGAACAAAACATGTTAGAAGTGGGATTTGAACCCGGAAGAATAACATTTCTTCCACCTCACCACTCTGAGCTAGACCCAGTTGGCAATGTCTAATTTATTTTCTCAAAACAGCTGAAGTTGTTTCTATATATTTAATTTTAGTTTGAGATTGATGGTGTGTGCTTGGTAATATTATATTTACAAATGGGATGGTACTCAACCATGATGTTTGGAATAAAGCAGCTTTTTGCAGATATTGTGCCTAAAACTGCAGAAAATTTTAGAGCACTATGTACAGGTATGTGGACCTTTTCCAAATATTGTAGATATTTATTTTTAGTTTCTTTCACTAGAATTTGATTACTTGCAAAGATTTCAATTTGAATGTTTTTTCAACTGAACTCAGTTGATGTTATTTTGTTGGAACGAATAAATGTGCTTAGAATTTTAAATAGTAATGTTGCATAGTACATGATTTCATATTTGTTATTTGGTATTTGCAGGAGAGAAAGGTATTGGTAGAACAACAAAAAAGCCTCTGCATTACAAAGGATCCACTTTTCATCGAATAATTAAAGGATTTGTGGCTCAAGTATGTCCTCTTGCTCATCAATAAAACTCCTCTGTATTTAGAAATTTTATGAGTAAATCGCTTTTCCTCAACAGGATGCATATCTGAAATGTATATGTTTGAACTTTGTTTCAACTGTACATTTTGTACTTCATGAGGTTTTGTGCTTATCTACTTCTTTCCCCTCATCAGTCATGTGCACACACACACATGTATATACAGCCTTGGAAGTCAGTTCAGTATGTCTTATTTGCCTGAATTTGGTGCAGTTTTTAGTTTTTCTTTTTGGTGAGAAAGAGAGGTTATATGATAACGGGCCTGTGTTCATGAAGTATAGATTCTTTTTCTGTTTGAACTGGAACAACTGTGATCCTTTGTTTTCATAAATGTATTCTGTTTCAGATCTGCATACTGTTCTATGTACATAATTGATTATTCTAGACATTCTAGACGGAAGTTATAATTGGATCGACTGTCATCTTCACTCTAGCACACAGCAAAATAAAATTGAATTTATAAATCCTATTTCTAAACAAAATAATTTCAACAAAAGACAACTTGATGCATCGAATAATCACCTTAATATTCTGTTTGTGATGTTTATGGGGTTCGGAAAAACCCATATATACTTGTTTGTCTTTACTTAGCCATCTCTTCAAGCGTTGCAAAGTGCAGCAAATATGTTGTAATTGCCGATGTTCCCTGAGCCATTCCTGAGATTTTTAGAACGTTGTGTTTCAGATTCCAGGATCCTTGGAATGATCTTTATCTGTCATGAACCCCCTTTCCTCTGGTGAATTTTTCCTTATATGTTGTTAGTGGCTCCATAAATAGTTGAGCCCCCGTAAGTCATATATTGATGTTATTCCCCAACACTCTTCCCCCAAATTTTGGTTGTAACTCCTGTGAACCCTTTTTCTGGTCTACTTTTCTTGTAATATAAGGGTTCTCAACAACTGAAATCAGCCTTCTTATTACATTTGTTTTCTTCTTATTACATTTGTTTTCCTTCTCCCTTGGGTAAAGAATTTTCTAATCCCTTTCCAATTATAACCCGTTCCTTGTAATCTGCTTCTTTTTGAGCTAGATGTTGATTTTGTTCCCTCTTCTCCTTTCGCTCTGCTGCCTTTGTCATCACCTCGTCAGTCATTTTCTTCAACTGGTTTTGGCTTACTCTTCTGTTTGATGTTGGCTTATTTCTCTAAGCATTGCTATATGAGAGCCTACTATTCTGTTAACAATCCCTTGCATGTGTCTTTACAACAAATTGTCTGCCTTAATATGGCATGGATTGGGGGGGGGGAGGGGGGCTCTTTTGATTTTAGTTGTTCATGAATGACTAAAATCAGAAAATAGTACTTGAAGAAAACAACCAAGCTTCCCTATGTAAGTTTGAACAGGTGGGGAGGATAGCAACTTTTCCTCTTTACCACTCGAGCTAGACCCGATTAACAATACACACATGCAAACAACCCTCTATTTTTTTCAAACACATAAGTCGATCAAAGCCTATGCCTATGCCTCTTAATGCCAGCATATTTATGTGAAAATGGTGAATGAATCCGAATAACGAGTGACACTACTAACTAGTATAACACACATAAGTCGATCAAAGCCTATGTCCATGCCTCTTAATGTCAGCATATTTATGTGAATATGGTGAATGAATCTGAATAATGAGTGACACGAGTATTCCATTGATTTGAACATGTCTAGGAGTTGATTGGAAACAAACAAATTCTAAAGAATCTGAGACTGTTTCTCTTACTTTAAGAATAAATAAAATCGTTAACGATATGATTCAAACTAGCTTGATGAAATATCTCTTTTTTTTCCAAAGGGGGAAGGGACAATAAAGCAAGTTTCAAATTTGATGTTTCATAACAAATTATGACACTAATCTTCTCTGGTCCAATTTGTTATGGAATGTTGATATACACAAGATTTACCTGGGAAACCCTAAACCTGGAAAATTTGCCTAACTGAGAGCTATCTCATTTTATCGACTGAGAGCCCTACCAGACTCTTGCTGGGATGTGGCTAAGTCTACCTGCAAAACATGCAACACATCTAACACACTTTCATGTGGGCTATTGTAAAAGCAGATGGGTTTCACACTACATAGGTCCTTCTGACTATAAAAGCATTTCTCCTCATCAAAGAGATATAAAGTACTGTGAAGATTTTGTTTAGTTGAAGAAATGAATTTATAAATCTTTCAAAAGTCTGCCTGGCAATTAAATTTGAGACCCCTTCATCTGTTAGCTGTATGATATTGTACTCTCAGAGAGATTATCCAGGATTATTGTTTTGATCCTTGCATGATAGCTTTCAAACTGTTTGAAATATGATATATTTCTATGCCTTCTCTCATATTTCTTTTCCCTTTTCTTGATTGAGCAATTAATAAATGCCTTTTGTTTAAATTTTGGTTGCCAGAATATATTATTTCAAATGTTGTTATACACGTTAAATGACTATACATGTATTTTTTTTTGCAGGGAGGCGACTTTTCAAAGAAAGATGGTAAAAGCACTTATATCCACTTTCTTCTTCTGTATTCCTTTGTTGTGCCTACCTAAAAAAAATCACCCTGTAAAGTAAATGAGGTTTTCTTCTGTATTCCTTTGTTGATTGAATGCTTGCAGGGCTGTTGAATACAAAGATATTCTCCTATGATTTCAGGTTTGAGTGCCCAATTTTACAAAATGCTTAATACACTGTAGGCTTTTGAGTCTTTATTGAGAGTTCTGTTTTGGTTGTATCATGTATGCCATCAAATTGTCTTTAGTGATTTTTCAACACCCCGTCATGCCCTGTATTACTCACCTGCTTACTTGTATTGTATTATGCATAATGAAGTGATGGAATTTCTGTTCAAAATTCATCTTTGAAAACACTATTAGTTATAGTAATTATGATCTTGTTAGTTTTTGATGCTCCATACCTGTTGTCATTTTTTTTTTAAACCAAAACGGGTATCTTTATTCATGGGTGACCGAGGTCAGATTCAGATTTACATTTCTTGTTCTGTACTCAGCGAATTCTGCTACTGAGGAAACTCTATGAGTGATTTGGAATGCAACTGCCATCCCTTCGAACTATGACTGTCTAAGAACATATTATTTAACATAGAGAATGCATTGAGAGCTAGGGAGAATTGGCGGAGACCTCGGACTGGATCTTCGATTACATAACAGACAACATCTTTCTTCTTTATCCTGGACCCGAAATTTAATATCGCCACCCCTGTATTACTCACCTGCTTACTTGTATTGTATTATGCATAATGAAGTGATGGAATTTCTGTTCAAAATTCATCTTTGAAAACACTATTAGTTATAGTAATTATGATCTTGTTAGTTTTTGATGCTCCATACCTGTTGTCATTTTTTTTTTTAACCAAAACGGGTATCTTTATTCATGGGTGACCGAGGTCAGATTCAGATTTACATTTCTTGTTCTGTACTCAGCGAATTCTGCTACTGAGGAAACTCTATGAGTGATTTGGAATGCAACTGCCATCCCTTCGAACTATGACTGTCTAAGAACATATTATTTAACATAGAGAATGCATTGAGAGCTAGGGAGAATTGGCGGAGACCTCGGACTGGATCTTCGATTACATAACAGACAACACATCTTTCTTCTTTATCCTGGACCCGAAATTTAATATCGCCACCCCTGATTCTTTGCAAGGAGGAAGAAAAATCGAAGGGACCTCCTGCTCTTTACACAATCCGGCATCCTGTCGAGTGACTAAGAACTATTTCTTAAGCAAAGAGAATGCTTTGCAAAGTGAGAGCAAGGGAGGATTGGCGGAAACCTCAGACTGGTTCTTCGATTTCATGACAGACAACTCACCTATCCACTGTTTCCAGGACCTGAAATATTAACGACGCCTCCCCTGATTCTTTGCAAGAAGGGAGTAAAATCGAAGAGCTGATTTTAAAGAAGAACCTCCTGCTCTTTTCACAAACCGGCAGACCTTGCACATTCCTTTGAGACAAAGGCAGAAATTCTCACAGCACAAAACTCTGGTTAAGGGATGGCTACCATTTTCGACTCGCCTGAGTTTATGCTTATCATACCTTTTTCAAGGTTGCATCCGATGTTTGCCAAAGAGTCGGCTTCCGAATTCAATTCTCTGAGAATATGGAAAATTTGGACTGAAGGGAATTCCTTCAAGAGTCTGTTCACTCTTAATATCTGTTTGTTCAGAACTGGATCATTAAACCTTTTGTTTTTCCTTAAGGCTTTGATCAGCAATTCTGAGTCTCCGAACACTGCTATTTCCTTAGGATCTTTTCCCCTGGCGAGTTGACAGGCTTTCAAGAGACTAAGGACTTCTGCCTGATTGTTGGTTTTTATTCCGAGGCCCCAACTGAAACACTCTTTGCTTTCGTTCGGAAAATAAATGATCCCCCCCGCCCCTGACCTACCTGGATTGCCTTTTGAGGCTCCGTCAAAAAATATAGTGCATTTTCCTTGAGATTTCCACCACTTTTGGAAGCCTTCTACATTGTCGCGGATCTGCCAATTTTCCTTGAGGAGAGGACGAGTGACTGAAGGAGGACTCATTATGGGAGTGAAGTCGCCCAACCATGCTCTTTCTTCATCTCTTAAGGTGTTATCTCTAGTGCTGGACTGTCTCAATGTCTCTAATAGAAGATTCTTGGCTTTTTCTGCAACCTTTTCAGCTGATATTTCTGTTTGATTGAAGATAATTTCATTCCGGGAGAGCCACAGTTTCCAGCATACATATTTCGGGACTGCTACCCACACCTTGGACCAGAGGGACTTGGCAGCAATGCTATGGGGATATCTGGCTTTCCAGGACAAGAACATTTCTGTTATTGAACAGTTCGCTGGAGATCTAACGTTCAGACTGGCTAAGAACCTAGCCCAAGTCTTCTGAGCGTACTCACATTCAAGAAAAATGTGAGCTGAGGTTTCCAGAGCTTTTTTACAAAACACGCATCGGTGAGGACCGGCGATGTTCCGTTTGCAGAGGTTCTCGCCAGTAAGAATTTTGTTTTGGAACAAGGTCCAGAAGAAGAAATTAATCTTCGGGATACTGAAGCACTCCCATATCTGCTTCCACACTCCTTCCGGGTGCACTGAGTCTTTTTTACTTTGCATTTGTAAATACCCTTGTTTAGCAGAGTAGACCCCTGTTTGTCCCCAACCCCAAGTGTCTTCCTCATTCTTATGCACAGGGGCAAAATCTGCAATTTCAACTATGAGTAAGTTTAACTGCTCGTTTAATTGCTCAGGAATGTTGGGCAGTTTCCAACACTTCCAATTGCCGTCGTCGTCCCACTCCACTATGTCCTCGATTTTCCTGATCCCTCTTGATCTTAGCCAAGTTCTTTTTTCTGCAATTTCATTTTTCTCTGAGAGAGGGGGATGACCCATGATTCGGTCTTTCCACAACCAAGTCTTTTTGCCATTGCCTGGTACTTTGTACAAATGCGTTCTGAAAAAATCGATCCCTCTACAACACAGTCTCCACGCCAGAGTTCCTTTAGGGGAAGAGGCTGGGTTGAAGGAAATGATCGATCTATTCCTTAAATATTTGTGGATTAAAATTTCACTGATTGGATGCATAGGCTTAGAGGTTATCTGCCACAGAATCTTACAGCCCAACGCTAGATTAGCTTGAAGAGGGTCTCTAATTTGCAGGCCGCCCTCCTTGATTGGGCGCTTCACCAATTCCCAATTAACAAGGTGGAAGCGATTACTGTTCCCCTTACCTCCGCTCCACAGAAAGTTCCGGATTAGGCAAGAGATTTGGTCTGCTATTTGCCTTGGAGCCAATAGCAGAGAAGCTTGAAAGGTGGGCAGCGCGGAAAGAACCGATCGGATGAGGGTGAGCTTTCCTCCAGAGGAGAGCCAGACTCCGCCCCATGCAGCTATCTTCTTGTTAAACTTGGAGATTACCTCCTCCCACAGATTGTTCCGGTTGGATCCCATCGTCAACGGAAGACCCAGGTATTTTATTTTATCCCATTCTGCATAACCTTTGAAGCTCAGTTCGCTAGCTATCCTATCGATGGTTTGCTGATCGGAGTTCCAACCATAGACTGCGCTCTTCCTTTCGCTGATAAGGGCTCCAGTGACACTGCATAATTTTTGGAGGATAGACTTGAAAGCTTTAGCCATTCTCAAGGAGGCGCCACCAAGCAGGAGAGAATCATCGGCAAAAAGCGCATGATTCACTGGAGGTGTACCTTGCACAATTCTGATCCCAGGGATGGAACCACGTTGTTGCTCCTGAGTTAATTTTCTGCTTAATGAATCCGCCATCAGAATGTATAGAAAGGGAGACAAGGGACAGCCTTGCCTCAGTCCCCTAGTGGCAGAGAAGAATTCTGTTGGTCTCCCATTCACCATTGGAGCGATCCAGACATTGTCAATGCAGGTTTTGATGATATTTATAAAATCTTGACTAAACCCGAAGGCTTCAAGGACCCTGAACAAAAAGGATCGATTAACACGGTCAAAAGCATTACTCATATCTAATTTAATTATCATACCTTGTTCTTTCCGAGCATAGCTGGAGTGGAGGGCCTCTTGAATTTGGATAACATTGTCGAGGATTTGTCTGCCTTTCACAAATCCTCCTTGAGCTGGGGAAATGAGATTTTGAAGGAGAGGCTTGATCCTGTTAGCCAGCAGTTTGGCCACAATCTTGTATGATGAATTGCACAGGGAGATCGGCCTGTATCTGTCAAACGATCTTGGATTAGTTTCCTTGGGGATTAGAGCAAGAAATGTAGATTTTGTACCCCCTCCCATTTTTGCCTTTTTCATGACTCCTCTTATCATTCTGAAGAGGTCGAATTTGATGATCTCCCAACAGATCCTATAAAAATGAATTGAAAACCCGTCGGGACCTGGGGCTTTGTCGGGGTCCATCGACCAAACGATATTGGTTATCTCTTCTTCCGTTGCTGGGCTCATCAAAGAGACGTTGTCTTCCTCGCTGACTAGACTAGGGATGACTGAGAGAAATTCCGTTTCGTCCTCCTCCTCACCATTTCTCTCTGCGCTGAGGAGGTTCCGAAAATGGTTTGTCGCTGCCTCTTGGATTTGAGCGAAACCTTTGAAAACCTGACTGCTGGAGTTGGTTATTTCTGCTATGTGGTTGCGCGAGAGGCGGGCCCTGCATTGTCTATGAAAATAAGAGGTGTTTCTATCCCCGGATTTAAGCCACAAGCTTCGGGACTTTAATCGCCAGTACTCCTCTTCCTTCCTGAAAGAACAATACACATTCTTTTGATCCGATTTTTCTTTGGCAAACTCTGAGACCGAGGGAAATGTATCCTCCATATCGAATTGAATACCTTCCAATTGAGTAATCGCCTCCTTCCGCTGCCTGTTGGGGGATTGCGTAGATTTCTTTATCCATACTTTGAGAGCTATTTTTACATTTTTCAATTTTTGTTCCCACACGAAGCTTGGGGAACCATTAACTTCCATTCTCCATGCCGCTTGGACTGTTTCAATAAACCCGTCCTTGCCTGCCCAGAGAGGGCTGAAACGGAATGGAAGGGGGCCTAAATCTTCTTCTTTCTTTAGACATATAAGAATTGGCTTATGATCCGATGTGAGTTTTGGAAGGATTTTAGTGAAAACAATTCTGTTGTCCATCATTAAAGAACTGTTGATAAGGAACCTGTCCAGTCTAGCTGCGATATGATTTTCTCCAGTTCTATTATTTGTCCAGGTGAATTTACCTTTCACTGGTTTGAAGTCCACCAAGTCCCAGCGCTGGATCAAATTGCCCACTGTTCTGCTGAAAGGGTCTCTGGACTGGATCCCTCCTTTCTTTTCTTTGGGATCTAAAATTATGTTCAGGTCCCCCTCTATAACCAGATTTGTAGGACTGATTTGCTCTAAAAAATTTGAAAGTGACCTCCAGCATTCTTTCTTCTCTTCATAATGAACTGGGACATATAAGTTAAACAGGGCGAGGGAGAGATTACTTACAGTGTGTCGCAACTCTGTGAAGATCCAATGTTGAGTCGCTGAAAAACGTTCTAAAGAAAAGCTTTTTGTCCATAAAGTACCTAAACCTCCAGCTGTTCCCCTTGCACTAACAGCCTTTCCTGAATCAAATTTCCATTTATTAATGCTAGTGTTTAGAAGGGCTTCCCCTTCTACCTTGGTCTCTTGGAGCATAAGGATGTTCGCGGTCTCTATCTTCAGTAAGTCTTTGATAGCTTCTGCCTTATTTGGATTACCCAGACCCCTACAGTTCCAAGAGATCATCTGCATCATTTACCGCTTGAAGGGGTAGGCCCTCCTCCTTTGGAGGTCCTTGACCTAACAGTTCTCCCCAGGGTCATTTCGATTGTTGCTTGGCTGCCAAGAGATTTTTGTTTTTCTGACTCCTCTTCTCTGGTTTCCTTATTTGTTCTTCGTCCGGCCCTTTTTGTTGACTTTTCATGAGATTCATCATCTGATGACCCAATATTCTCTATTGGGTTTTTCTTTTTTTTGATTATCTCTGCGTATGATGGAGAAGAAATTTTGCTTGGGAAGGCGCTTTGAGTATTGCCTGGATCTAGGGCTTCCATATTAGCAAGCTGTAATGGTTCTTCTTCCTCTGCTTCCGGGGGATCCGGGGGAGGCGCGAGGGTTTCAAAAGGGTTTTTATCTCCTTCATTGTCCTTTGGTTCGCTGCTTCCGGCGTTATGGTTACTTGTGCTTCCGTTATCTACTTTGCTCTCGGACCCTTTAGCCTTGCTTTTGTTACTCTGCTTGTTTGCTGATGTCTTCTTTGCCTGTTTCCATTGATCATCTTTTTCCTTTTCTGTTGTCTCCCCACTTCTTTTTTTGCAATATCTGGCAAAATGCCCATACTCATGGCAGAAACGGCACTTAAAGGGCAACTGTTCATAATCAAGCTCTTGAATATGAGACCAGTTTGCCACCATTAGCTGGATCGCTTCAGGTAATCCAATTTCCAAATCGACCTCCACACAGATCCGGGCACAGGAATACTGGTCCTTCCTTGGGGCTTGGTCGATGTATTTTCCAAGAGCGTTTCCAATTGATTGTAAGGAGCCTTGGTTCCAGCAATGCAAGGGAAGATGCGGAAGGCGCACCCAGACCGGAACCGCCCTAGGCACATCTTGCGCTGGGTCGAAATCAGTTGACCATTTGTTCAAGTAGAGTCCTTGAGGCCCCATGAAATATGGCCCGTTTCTGAAGATTAGGCCTCTGTCTTCTGGTTTGTCGAACAAAAAAACGAAGAACCCTTTGCCCACAAAATAAATCTTGATTCCTTCGCTGACCAAAGGAAGCCAGTTCCTTTTGACCCATTCTTCGACTGCTCTCGGGGATGGCCACAGCCCGGTGAACTGACCGATCAAGCCATTCTCAGCGAGATTCAGAGCTGATCTGCATATTTCTTTTTCAGGAAGAGCGACCTTGGGGATACTGTCCAGTTTCTTCACAAATTTCTGCTGCGGGCCAGAAACCAAACGCTTGCCAGAGGCTGAAACCAGGGCCTTGAAGGCCACGACTTCCGGGGGAAGGGGAGGAGGGGCCTCAGGGCCACCTCCTGACGCCATGAGGGAGGCAGAAAGAAAGGCGCAGGCGCGGGCGCGGCTAGGGCTGCGCTGCGAGCGCAGAGCGGGAGCGGAAAAGAGACCTGTTGTCATTTAATTTGTAATAAAATAGGCCTTTTTTTTCTTCTATTTGTTGTATGGTTCTTCCAGAAATAAATAAGAATAAGATGCCTAATAACCCCATATTTTTACAACAAATGTAAGACATGGGTGATTCATGTACCAAATACTTTGCTGTTCTGGAAGCTATCTTTGGGGTGCAAGTCCCTGTGTTGGAAGCTATCTTTGGGGTGCAAGTCCCTGTGTTGCCATGATAGCATCCTCCCTCGTTCTGGTATTAACATTTCTTAGAAGTGGTTGTGTGCTTTGTAGGTTTCTTGCTTTTGGTTGTCTTTGTGATGCCTTCTTAAATTAAAGCTTACTAAACGATAGTTGCAGATCCCTTGGTGAGAGTTTTATTCTACATTAATTAAAGATATACCTGGTTAGTGCTTTGATTATTGTTCTGTGCCAGAGAAGCACTACAGTTACTAGATGCTCTTTTACATGCCAAAGAATGGTATGCATAAGGTTTACTGTTTTATTACATCATCTAATAGATTTCAAACTTTAAATATATGCAACTTGCAAGCAATTCATCAAATATTAGACTAAGCATTTAAAGGGTGCAAGAAATAAAAAGGATTTCTAGATTATCCAAGTTACCATATCTATGGACATTGGAAACATTTTGGGAACAAGGCCAAGGGGACATAAATTTCTAAGTTACTTGTTATTACACACATTAGTAACTTAAGAAACAGATGGTAATTATAGTTTGCCAAATATTCTAGTTGATGCAAGGTATGCTACATCTGTCTTAACTATCAGCACTGACAGTTTGCCATAATTACATACTGTTACATGTGTGTGTGTAATTCAAGATATTGTGATATGCTGCAGAAAATAAATATTTGTTATTCAGGGGCTTGATATTAGAGGTAGGGAAACCAAAAGTTGCTCAATATTTAAACAACATCAACAAAAGGCTTCTTATCATAGTTACATACTGCATTCCAAATTTCATGGTATTTGATTGTACCATACTTGCTTTCTAGTTTAATTTTAACATGCTTTTTATGTCAGCCCTTTGATTTAGATATTCAGACAGTGTAGGGTCTTTCATCTTGTGAATAAGCACACTAAAATGTTTGATTTGTTATTGAGTGGTATTAGTCTCAATCAGAAATGTCTTATATGATGTGGTAAACCTTTTTAAAAAGCTTGTCGCATCTTGATGCCATGTTTCAAAATATTGAATGCCAAATGATTGAATTTTCAGTTCCATAAGCTATGGGAATCTGATTAGAGGAATTCACAGATTTGATTCTGATTATATTTGATATTTAAGCCAGTGATGTTAAACTTGTCGAGTAACTTAAGAAGCTTAACAATACCTCTCTCCTCTCTATATTGTTATATTCGCTACTAAAGCCCACTTTCAAATGTGTACATAGAAACAGTGTTTCAGTAGCATTAAATTATAAATTTGCCCCACTTACCACCTGCAGATAACTCACTAGTTTTATGAGTTAAAGTGTTTATCATTGCACTTCATTATCAATGTATTATATTATGAAAATTAACTGTTTCCCTTATAAAAACACACTTCTAGGTACACCGCTTGCTATACCATGTTCATTATTGATATAGTTTCACTCAGAATCTTATTCCATTTTGGCGACTTAGTTTTAGGTAGCTAGATATTTATTGCACTCCTAATTATGTCATCCTGTTAGAAATTTTTAATAACAAAGAACCAAGTAATTGACCAAAATAAGATATTATCTTTTTATGATTTTTGTCCAATCAGAACTTTTTCAACAACAAATAACTAATTAATGTTGTATAAATTGCGGTATTATATCTTCAATCCTGTGTCATGCAAAAAAGTATACTTATTTTGCATCCACTTTATGCACTTCATTGTGCAGAAGAGTAACATAGCTGGTGTCACCATTTGCCTTTTGTGTTGGTAAAACCACACCTTGAATTTATAGGGTGGGTAAACTCATTTTATTCTCCTTTGTTTTATCTGTGTGAAGTTGGCTTTACGGTTTCTTGTGAAACTTAAGGTCTACTGGATCTTTCAGAGAATTCAATGCTAAAGTATTGTCATTCTGAATGATTTCATTGGGTGTCTGTTTCCAGAATTCAGAACAGTTGACATGACTGCAAATATTGTCCTTCCTTTGCAAGGACACTGGTAAGCCTTCTGAGTAACTCTTGAGTTTCTTAATTCTTAGTCAGAACAGATAGGCGTCCACATCAATTTGTTATCTAGTATAAGGAAGTGACATAACGGCTAATTGTTCCAGTTGTTAGACATTTTTGAGTGTGCATTTAAGGAGAGATTAAACCATCTGTTGAAAACTTGAAATTCCTTATCAGAAAGGGACCAACATTTGCCATGTAATGACTAAGTGAAAATAGGTATCTAGTGCCAAGTTCATTTAATTTCCTGTGCTGACAATATGTTTTTCTTGATCTTTGCAGTGCGAAATAAATTGCATATCTTGCATTTCTTCAGGTCTCCAAGTTGGTAGCAAGACCTTTATATCAGATCTAGCTAATTGCCCAGTTTATTCATTTTTCAATTTTTTCTTTCCTGGACTAGTGTGTTGGATGAGACTGTTTTTTATTAAGTGGATTGTTTCAAGATACTACTTTATAAAGCTAATGTATGTTGTTGCTTTTGAATATACCACAAAGTGAATGCTATCCTGGACCTTTTTAAATAGTCATATCTGTCAAAATATGTCCATTTTGTTCATTTTCATATATTACAGCATCTTTAGAAACACTTCTGTCAGTGTACGGGGCTGTAAATCTAGACTAAATTTGGGCACAAGTGCATTTATTGTTTTAAATGCCCTTACAAAGGGACCACTTGTGTCAGTATTGATAAAAGGGTGGCGAACTCTGATATTATATTTTTGTTGTACATTTGTAATTGACAATCTAAATTAGTTAAATGATAAATCAATTGAAATGTGGAAGATCAAATGGGCTTATTTAATTGTATTACCAGCATTTGCCTTTTGATTATAATTACAGTTTTTGTAAAACCCTTTTTCTTCAAATCAATTCATGGTTTTGTTTTATTTTATATGCTACATTCTTAATTTGGTAGTTGTTGATGATCCCTTTTCCATCTAGAAAATGATTTCTATCTTTATCCTTGTTCACATAATATGATTATTAACAGGTTATATTACTTTAAGTTTAAAATATTGGTGAAATTTTGCTGCAGTTAATATCTTTCATTTTGTATGCAGGTACTGGAGGAGAAAGTATTTATGGTGGAAAATTTGCGGGTCAGTTAACTCATGCTTTGTTGAAATAACTTTACTTTATATGATCTGATCTATATTGTCAGCAGGCACTGAATGTTCCCTATTTGTCATTGCAGATGAAAATTTTCAGTTACATCATGATGGCCCCGGTATTCTATCTATGGCCAATGCTGGTCCGCACACCAATGGTTCTCAGTTTTTTATTACTTTTGCTGCTGCACCTCATCTTGATGGGTATGTAATCCATTCTATATCTTGAATTTGTCTAAGCCACTAATATGTTGGTATTAGCATATTTTTTGTGTACCATGACTGTCACCATATACTAATTCAGTATTTTAGAAAAGGAAGCAAGATTCGGATACCTTAAAATAATGGGTTGTTTTCTTTAGGATCTAGATACTAGTGTATTTTTACCAATTGACTTTTCAAATTCTGATAATTTTTTGTAGGCAGTTCTCTTCAGTCTACTTCAGTTGGTCTATATGCTACTGAGGGGGTGAGGCTAACATTTGTCTGGCTAATGTGGATATCTTGCCTCTCCCCATCTGTTTTCTGATTTACTCTTATGCCATTAAATTCCCTTTTTTCTGGTCATATGCAGCAAGCATGTTGTCTTTGGAAGAGTTGTGGAAGGAATAGATGTTATGAAGAAAATTGAGCGGTTACCTACTGCAGATCGAGGCAGACCTGTTGTTCCAGTTAAGATTTCCAATTGTGGTGAAGTTTCTCCGGGCAAAGATAATGGTATAGTTTCTATTGATGAAGGTACTGTATCTTTTAAGTTGTAAGCATCATGATATACCATGTTTGAATTTTTAGCTGACCATGAATGTTATTATTTCTAGTAATTTTTAGACATTTTGTGCCTTTTATTCCCTTGAGATCTGAGATTCTGTAACTTCAAACTTTCGGGTTTATCTGCAGATAAAAAGAAAGGAAAGAAACTGAAGGCCACAAAAGAAGCAGAGTCAAGTGATGATGATAGTCGGAAAATGCGTAAAAGGAAAAAGCATAGGAGGGTGCGCAAGGACCGAAGAAAGAGAAGACGTCGCCATTATTCTTCTGATTCAGACACCTCATCGGACACTGATTCAGATTCAGACTCCTCTGACAGTGAGTCTGATTCATACTCTTCGTCAGATGATACTAGCACTTCAAGTAAAGATGATAGGGTGAGGAGGAAGAAGAAATCATCTAGAAAAAGCAAGCATAGACATACAAAGCGACGGAGGGATAAGCGGAGAGGGAAAAGACATGGTCGGAAAGTGAAGAGATCAAGACGAAAGTCTAAGTGGTATAGATTTTCCATTCAGTGACAGGAATAGAGAACAGTCTCATGTCTTATATAGATAATTTATGTTTCTAAAAGTACTTGAACTAAATTTTTTTGAATTGCAGGAGCTCAGATAGTGATTATAGCAGTAGCAGTGATACTGAGAGTGAGACTTCAAGTGAGAGTGATACTGAAAGTGATAGTGAGAGTGATGTAGGTAAGAGAAGTGTGAAATCGAAGACACACTCCCGTGCAGTTGAGAAGCCTCAAAATTCTGGTAAGTGGTAGTTCATTACTGACTTAATGTTTAGCTGAAAATGCATTGATATCTTTAGATGACAGTGTATTTTGTGAGACCGACAGAAATGGTGTTGGGTTTAATAATGTTGTTATGCGAGAATCCAAATCAAATCATAGTTAAATACTAGCTGTATTTTGAAGGGATCTTTGAAGGGATCAGTTGTGGTTAGATAGCAAATGTATTTTCCAAGATTAACATTTCGTTGATCAATTGTAGAGATGCTGATTATAACACAAAAATTTAGAACTCAAGTGTCTTTTTGTGAGGCAACTTTGCTTATGATTCTACATTGATCATAAATTGCTCTCTACTGTCTTCTGGTACAGGATTAATTGCCATCTTATATCCTAGAAAATGATTTGTAAAAAGTTTAATTGCATATTGAATCTTATTTTAGCGTTGCTGAAATTTCCAGCAGAAAGGTGGTTTTATTATCTTTCAAACTTAAAAGAGTCTACGATGGATACTATCCTTCAGGATTCTCTACAAAGTCTTCTATGAGTTGACTTTAATACTTTGCCTCTAGGATTCATCATAGCTAAGACAAATAAAAAGATGTCACATAAACTTCTTTTTATTTTTGATTTTTGCAGAAAAGCAAGGGATCGAGGAAGAAAAAGGAATCGTGGTCAAAGATATTGTGGAAGAAGGTGAATTAGTGAAAGAGAATGAGGAAAAAACCAAAGAGATGGATGTTGTTGAAGTTAAGGCAGACAGGAGTCCAGATTCTCGATCTCCTCAGAGCGATGCCCCTAGTGGTTCTAGGTTAGTCTTCCTTTCACTTTTTCATGAAATGGTATGTGAATGTTATGTGAATGTCATGGAAGTGCATTTAAAGTCTTTTGTCATTTTGTTTGTGAGATTAACTTTGCAAGAACTTTCTACAGGTTTGGTGGTTCAAATATTGGCATTAAGATTTATTTGCCAAGGTGTTATTAACTTATTTGATCTCTTCAGTGTTTATATATTTTGATATAGATTGATGTTTTATAAATGTACGTTTTATAATTGATTTTTTCTCTACAAGGAGTCCCAGCAGGAGCCCTCGGAAGAGTTTGAGCAGGAGCCCAAAAAGGAGCTTGAGCAGGAGCCAGAGTGAGAGTCCTCGGAGGATCTTGAGCAGGAGCCTGAGCAGAAGCCCCAGAAGGGTGTTGAGTAGAAGTCCTCGAATGAGTTTGAGTAGGAGCCCAAGTGTGATAGCTCGCAGGCATTTAAGCAGAAGCCCAAGTGTGGTCACTCGTAGGCCTTTAAGCGGGAGTCCACGAAGGAGTTTGAGTAGACATTCACGGCAAAACCTAGCCCAAAGTCCCATGAAAAGTCGAAGCAGTCCTCCAAGCAGAAGGTTGTCAAGAAGTCGTAGTCCTGTTGTTGATAAGAGTACACTTCCCCCTCCTAATCAAAGTCAGACTACAGCAAGAAGTCCTAGCCCAGAGGGCACACCGAAACGTGTGCGAAGAGGTCGTGGGTTCAGCCAGCGTTACTCTTACGCTCGTCGTTATCGAACTCCTTCTCCAGACCGCTCTCCCCCAAGGTCTCATCGCGTCAGTGAAAGGAGTATTCCTGAAAGGGACAGGTTTGTACACATTCGTATTGCATCGTTAAATTGTGAAATTCAGAAAGAAACTATAACAGAATAAATTTATTGTGTTGTGGTAGATATTCAAGTTATAGGAGTTACTCTGAGCGCTCTCCAGCAAGACATTACAGAAACCCACCAAGAGGCAGGACTCCCCCAAGGTTAGAGACTCAAAAGCCTCTGTTTTGTAGTCTGCAGTGCTTGAAGGAATATGTTCTGAATATTCTTTTAGCAAATCTTTTATATTATTATGGTCAAGATAATCTATTGTGTAATTGTCTGCTTTTTGCTCGTGTATTGACTGAAAGCAAGGCATTGTGTTGGAGCTATGTTTACTAAAATTATTTGTGACAACTTAATATGCTTGCTTAAATGCAGGTACAGGAGGAGCAGGAGTCGAAGCATGAGTTATAGCCCTGTAGCCTATCGGAACCGGAGAAGAAATCGAAGTCTAAGCCGCAGTCGTAGTCCTGCAGATGAGCGTCCTCGTGTCAGTGATCAGTTGCGCTCTCGTCTTGGTCCACGAGATTCATACGAAAGTAGAGGGAGGAGGGGCCGGTCCCCTTCAAGGAGTAGAAGCTCCTCTATGTCCAGATCGTCCGAGAGCTTGCCTGCGGACAATCGGCGCACTGCTTCTAGTAATAAACGCACTGCTTCTAGTGATAAACGCAAATCAGGACATTCCCCCAGGGGGCAGCGGTCACCAGCAGCTTCACTTAGCAAATCGATGTCTCGAAGCCGAACACCACCAGGAAATGGGAACCTTGTCTCATATGGGGATGGAAGTCCTGATTCACGTTCCAAGTAATTATGTAGTATGTAGAAGTAGAACTCATGGTCTACTTTAGAAATATAAAAGAAAGGTTAAGCAAATTCCAGGCTTTATTGATCCGAACTGAGTAGATTTTTCCATGTTGAATTTTCCTTGAAACATTGCAAATAGTGGGCATTGTAGTAACTGACAATCTTATAATCCTTGGTGATATAGTCGTTATCCAGATTGTCATTTGGATTTTTTGATAATATGAAAGATGATTTTTATGGTTAACTAGAAAGATTTGAACCTTGAATTTTATAATTTACATAGCACTTCATAATTTTGGTGATTGCCAATTACTATGTTCATAATTTTGGCGATTGCCAATTACTATGTTTATAATTTGGTGACATGCCCTTTTTGAAGTTATTTCAGGATACTATTGAATGTGTCTCATGTTTGCAAATATATTTGACATTTTAATAATTTTACAAATATGCGATGTTTTTCAAATGAAAGAACATGTTTTGTATTCGTGAAAACCATATCGTATCATATATTTTACATGGGTCACTTGGTAACCTGCCCCAAATATCTCCGACACCCGTCAAGCAGAAATTGTTAGTATCGCCTGATTGATAGCAGCATTGCACCTTTTATGGCTTCTTACATCTTATCAGAAACATTTGATTTGATTTAAGGTCGGCCAAATCTAAAAAATTTACATAGCTACGCTCCATGCCTTTTGACCTGCATACTGTATATACATCTCACTAACCCAACTCTTTATTTATACCCGCTTACTGAATCCCTTTTCTCTCAAGATTCAGTGAATCTTTTTGATACCAAATTGCAAGGATACGGCATTCAACATGAATGAGAACCGGAGCACTAGGGGTTTTAGTATTATTCCACAGGCAAACGAGGATGGATCCATTTGTCAATAACAGAATCGAAACGAGTTTAAGTAGGGGTGTTATATTTTCCCTTCGTTGTACAAAATGAATACGAGGGTACTTGAAATAGAGTGATTGTATGTACACTGTACATTTTCTGTATCTCATAATAAGATGAAATTTAATACTCTTGTCGGAATGGTATACGATTGTGGTGGCATGTCAATCGAAATTTTGTCGAATTCTTAGCGTCCTCTCGTTTTCCGTTCAAATTGAATTGGGCTTATATGCATTACACTGCTCCTCGCATTTTCAGCTTTTCCACATCTCGTGATTAAGTCCGGTTTACATTTGTGCTTTTGTGTGTTTTGAGCATTAGCTTTTGTTACTCTTGTTGGAATGGGGTGATGCTATTGTGGTGCCAAGTTGATTGAAGAGTTTAATTGAATTGTAATTATCAGGGCTCCCATTTTTTCCAATGGATAAGTTTTTGTTGAATTTTACACTACACAAATTATGGTTAATTTGGTATATTGCTGTGTTTCAAGATGCAGTCTTTGAATAAATATTTTGTGCGTTTTTGTGGTGATAGTTTTTTTTGAAGTCATTCGAGAATCGAGTTATGACCACTATTGCTTAGAACCTAGTGTGCTTAGTTGAGTGATATTGTTAATGGCGTTGCCTGTCACCAACTGCAGATTGTCTTAAGAGCATAGCTGTTCAGGTTTTAGTTTTTTTGATTGTTTATTAGAAATTCCAGACATATAAGAGATGGGCAATAAATATTACTGTACATCATTGCTAAAATAGCAAATGTTGATGTTTAGGAGGAAAATAATTGTGCTTAGTAACTATCTGTGCTTTCCAATTTTTTGTTATTTTTTCTATTTATGATTTTTCATTGTTCAACTATTTGATTGATTTAATGAAAGTAAAATTGTGTTCATTAGAGTACTTAAGTACTTCAAATAGCGTTTCCAACAAGTAAGTTAATAAAAGAAATTAGATAAATCAAAGTTAATTTCCAGTTTCCTTTGAGATGATCTGTCAAAGTGTTGGATGTGAAAGAGGGGAAATGGGAAGAACTTAGTTCAATGAACCTTGTTGATGTAGAAGATGAAAAAATTGGAGAGATCAATGGATTAGTAATTTAAATTTGATTAGTTCTATAGTATTGCAAACTAATTAGGGTATTTTAATTACAGTTTCCATCAAGTGATTAACAAGTTAATAAAAAAATAGGTAAAAATGAAGTTAATTTCCAGTTTGCTTTGAGTTGATTAACAAAGTGTTGGATGTGAAAGAGAAGGAAAATGTGAAGAACTTAGCTAATGAACCTGGTTGAGGAGTTTGTTTCGAGTTATTAGACAAAGGGTTGGTTGGATGTGAAGGAGAAGGAAAATGTTGGATGTGAAAGAGAAGGAAAATGTGAAGAACTTAGCTAATGAACCTGGTTGAGGAGTTTGCTTTGAGTTGATTAAATCAAGCGTTGGACGTGAAAGAGAAGGAAAATGCGAAAAACTTGGAGGTACTGAATATTAGGTTAGAAATAAGATTTTTTGAGGTACTGAATGTTAGGTTAGAAATAAGATTTTTGACGTCTTTCAATGTATAAATTTTTTAATTAAGGAGATTTCACGTGAAATAGAGAATTAGGTGATCCAAGGAGAAAATATATTTTATCCTTTTGATAAGTTTAGCATTTTGCGGTGATCATACAATGCATGAATTGGATCCGAAACTATGTTTTTATAGTGGTTATATCAACAATGCAACAACTCCCTCTTCAATTAATGATTTCAAATCGATAAGTTCATCTTGATATGTTTCACACTTTTAAGGATGATCTATCAAGTTAGCAAATGATCTATCAAGTTAGCAAAATAGACGGCTGTAAATTTACAATTGTTGAAAACATTAATATACAAAAACTAAAGAAGCTGTACATTCAATAATGTTATCATAATGCTAGTATAATTCATTTTCTTGAAAACCTTTGTTTAGATAAAAAAAGAAAAAATTTAATATTTATGGGGCTGAAGTTTGCCAACAAACTTCAACAAAGGGGTCTCTTTGGGATGAAACCCCAATTAGACCTCAAACTGGAGTAGGGCCCCAATTGGAAAATACATTTGGTTGCCATAATTGTAGGAATTTGCTTTGACTGCAATTATCAACATAAGGGATTATAAAAAGCAATCTTTGAATCGAACAAGTTGACACAATGAGACATGATTGCAACACAAGGTATTTTCACGACATGGAAAAGGGAGTGTGAACCTTAAAAATAAAAGTAATAGTACTATCCTAAAAGAGAAACAAGAGCATGGAAAAAATCGTTGATTAACTTGCAAAGTAGTTCACAAGATAACAATGGTCATAAAAGCAAGTAATAATGCACATCCAATAAGAGACATACTAAAGTCAATAAAATAATTCATTTTCATTCATATGATTTAACATAAACATACACTGCAGACAATGAGATTAATAGTTTCACAATTATTCACGATATAGGAATGAAAGTAATGAAATAATAGTCTCACAATCATTCACTATATATGAATGAAAGTGTCGGTTCTAAGCGCTTCATATTATTAAGTGAAAGTACAAAAATATACAATTACACCATTGCCACATTAGCGCCAATAGTGGAACATTAAGGCATCACTTGCACTCACAGAAAAATCTTTTCTCCTATGCCAAGTTAGAGAAGCCAAGGTGAAATGTCTAAAATCCTCCCCCACTTTGCTTGAGTTATGATAATTTATTTATAACAAATGAGGTGACTCTCCACTTTTACCTCCCTCATGAGTCTTGAGCTCTTAGTATGACTTTTCGAATTCCTATGAGACCTTTGAGCTTCTTCATTACTTAAGAACTTTGTAATGACTTTTCACGTTCCATGTGGGACACTTGGGCTTCCACACATTTTACATTTTCTCATTTTAGAGATACAATAATTACATTCCACAAATGATGTCGCGAGGCACATTGACACATGATTTTGTGATGACACTTGGACAAGCCATGACTTAGCATTGATGAAATGGAACTTCATTATGATGTGTCTGGGCCAAGCCTTTTTCCTAGCTGCCATCTTTGTATCTTTGTCATGATGGAGTTCTTCTTCTTTATCTTCACCCTCCAAAGGGTTTAGATGAGTGTTAGAGCCTTCCAAGTTAGCATGAATTGCCATGTCTGTCTTGGTCCAAGAATCTTTTAGGGTCTTCATGATGGTCCCTTTGGTGCTTCTTCTTTGCAAGTGTTCCTTTGTAGCCTATCCTTGGCTTCCTCCTTGAGCATCATCTTGTCATGTCAAGATATCAATAATTGCAAATAGAATTCACTCATGACAAGACGAAATGAATCTCGAAATCTCCTAGTCTATCCCGCTCTTCATGCAACTCACTGATTAAATCGAGACAGTGCAGAATTGAGGAGGCTTAGGGATTACATAGTGCTCAGTTCTAAGAGGCAGTGATGAAGGTTTAGTCATTGTGATTGGGTAATGCGCAATGGTTGAGAGATTGGAAGAGACAATTGTGCAATTGAGAGAGCTAGTAATGCCATTGGACGAAATTTCAGCGTAAAAGTGGTCTCCTAAAGAAAAATCAAGTAATTAATAAAAAATGCCATGTGGACAATTTTTTAATATTACTTTACTTATGTTCCACAATATTTATTAGTATAAGATTTAATAAAAAAATTTGATATATTATTTTTATTTTTTTACTTTTATTCAAACTATAAATTTTATATTTAAATTTAATTGTTTTATATATTAACTATCCATATGTATTTTATATTTTAACTATTTTTTGTGTCTTATTTTAACGACATTGTCTATTGAAGTTACAATTTCGCCGAATATATATTTTTGGCCAGAATCTAGTAATTTGTCATTTATAATTTTTAAAAACTATTTAATTATTTTATATTTAAATATATTTTAACAGTTTAATATTTAATTATATTTAACTATATATTCTATATTTTTGACCAGAATTTGGTAATTTATCCTTTTTGGAATGCATTTTTAACTATTTTATTTATAAATATTTAACTATATATTCTATATTTCTGGTTAGAATTCGGTAACATGTTCTTTTGGAATACGTTTTCCAACTATTTTATATTTAACTATATGTTTTATGAGAATGCTTATGGTGAATCACATTTCATTTTTTTGTCGACGCATTTCGAACCACTCAGTGTGGTTCATCAAAGTCTCGATGATAAAGCATACTAAGTGGTTCGAAATGTGTCAACAAAAAAATTGAAATGTGATTTACCGGTAGTATTTTCTCACAACATTATGAATCACAAACATTTATATATTTTATATTTTTGGCCAAAATCCGGTAATTTGTTTTCATATAACTGGCCGGCAAATATATGATAAGCAAATATATCCAAAAATAATAAGAGAGAAATAGATAGACTTCAGATCTTTAGTAAACCAAATCCTTGAGGTAGGGTAATGCCATACAATCACTTCTTAAGGGGAACACTACACAAGCCATATGCTTGCCAATACAATAATCTTTGACATATATATTAATAAGGAGTTTCCAACCTCTAAATAGGGTTCATACATACAATACCATGGGTCATTACTTGGGGGGATATTATTGGGTATGGAGGAAGATACCCATGGGAATAATGTAATAATGGATGTGACATAGTTAATAAATAAAGTGGTTAACCCGCATCATGTAAAGGACCACAAGTAGTTAGCGATAATGTGATAAGCCCATGATATTAGATATATGGTATTGAGAGATATATCTAATACCATGGGCTTATCACATTCTGACTCATGGTTCTCTCAATACCATATATCTAATACCATGGGCTTATCACATTATCGCTAACTACTTGTGGTCCCTTACATGATGCAGGGTAATCACTTTATTTATTAATTATATCTCATCCCTTTATTACATTATTCCCTTGTGTACTTCCATTTGTACCCCATAATATCCCCCTAGGTATATTACATTAATATCAAACCCTTGAAGTAGGATAACACCATACAATCACTCCTTAAGGAAGAAGAACACTCCACAAGCCATATGCTTGCCAAAACAATAATCCTTTACATATATCAATGGATATTTTTTTGATGAAAATTTGTGGACAACGGATCTCCTGTCAAATTTTCCAGTTTTTGTGAAGAATTTTGAGAAAATAATTGCAGATCTGAGATCCTCTTGAAAAATTACTCAAATTGAAAAAAATATTGATCGAATCGGAGTCCGGATGAGGGAGATATCACTGATTTAAAATCAACGTTAATTTTTTTTTTTTTTTTTTTTTTTTAATCAAAATTTTTTTGTGACGGCAGTACAATTGCAGCGCAACTCTGAAATCCCGATCTAGGAACTCTGGAATTTCAGATTTGCACTGCAACTATTCCGCCGTCACAATTTTTTTTGAAAAAAACATTGATTTTAAATCAGCAATATCTCCCTCATCCGTACTCCGATTCAACCGTTTTTTTTTTTTTTTTTTTTTATTCAATTTGAGTAATTTTTGAAGAGGAGCCTAGATCTGCGATTATTTTCTCAAAGTTCTTCACAAAAACTAGAAAAATTGACTAGAGAATTGCTGTCCACGAATTTTTGTTAGAAAAATTTCTACACAGTTGATTTTTAAATCAACGATATCTCCCTCATTCAGACTCCAATTCAGCTAATTTTTTTTTTGAATTTGGATATTTTTTACAAAGAATCTAGATCTATAATTTGTTTCTATAAATCCCCCCCCCACAAAGAAATTTCAGATTTTATATGAAAACTCGCCGCCTCAAAAAATTTCTGCAAAAAAAAAAAAAATCTCACCGCTTTGCCCAAGAAAGTGCTCTGATACCACTTGTAATATAATTGACATGCAAATATATGATAAATCAAATATATCCAGAAAAATAAGAGAAAAATAGATAGGTTTCAGATCTTTATTAATATTAAACTCTTGATGTAAGATATCACTATACAATCACTCATTAAGGAAGGAGAACACTCCACAAGCCATATGCTTGCCAATACAATAATCTTTGACATATATCAATGGGGAGTCTCTAGCCTCTATATAGGATTCATATATACAATCCTATGGGTCATTACCATGGTTCTCTCAATACCATATATCTAATACCATGGGCTTGTCACATTATTGTTAACTACTTGTGGTCCCTTACATGATGTGGGTTAACTATTTTATTTATTAACTATGTCCCATCTCATTATTACATTATTCCCTTGGGTACCTCCCTTTGTACCCCATAATATCCCCCTATGTATACTACGTTTGTCATTTTTGGAATACATTTTTTAACAAATTTTATATCTAACTATAATTATATTTTATTTATATTTAACTATTTAACTTTAATTATATTTTATTTTTAACTATTTAGTTATTTAGCTATTTTATATTTAACTATAACTATCTATCTTTATATTTATATTTAATTTTTTTTTGGCATGGTTTATTAATGTCAATGGGCTCACTAATATCAAGATTTACATTGCATTAATTATTATTATTTATTTTTTTTTTATATTTCTATTTTGATTTATACGGGTAAGGTGGGTAAATAACATTAATAAAACATTTCACGAATACTCAAATTAATAATAAAATATTTCACCGATACCAAAATTAATAATAAAATATCTCAGAGATACTTAGATTAACCAATTAAAAATTATTTAGGACATGTACCTCTTTTTAAATTTAAAGGATTTTGATTGGTTAACATATTATGACATGGAAATTACGTGAAAATTTCATGGGCACTTTTAGGCTAAAATTTCCTCTAATGAGTGAGGTAGACTTGTTCACTATGATAGCATAATGCACAATTTTGGAGGGACTGAGGCAAGTGATTGCACAATTACGTAGTTCTGGAGGGACTGAGGTAGGTGATTACGTAATTGTGTAGGTTAAGGAGGAAGTAAGGCATAAGTGTTGATTGAGACTATGCAATGCATAGTGAAACGCTGATTGGGAGGGAAGATTATGTAGTTTTTAGGGACAAGAGACAAAGAATGAACACTGTGATTGAGCAATGTGTAGTCCTTGGGGGGGAAGATTGTGTAGTTTTCAGGGACAAGAGACAAAGAATGAGCACTTTGATTGAGCAATGCGTAGTCCTTGGAGGCAGTGACAACACAGTGCTCAATATCAAGAGGTAAGGATGCTTCACTATGGCTTAACACTGCACAACACGTAGTTCCATGAGGGAGTTAGCAAGTTGCAAACACTGTATGCTCCGAAAATGACTAAGTATGGGATTAATCAAACAAGAGAGACCAAGACATGCAAACAAGTCCCGAAACAATGATCTTACACTAGGATAACATTAACACATGCCAAAAGAATGCTTAATACCCAAAATCAACAAACATACCTTCAAATACAACAAAGTGACATTTATTTCTAAGTGCAATAGTTGAAATGTAACTTTACAACACTTAGAATACAGGTTATGATAAGAGTCTCGACTGCAACTATAAAGTGCGGTAAGTTTTGGGGGTGTTTAGCACATATTCATATGATGTATATGATCAGTTAATGAAAGCGAGCATATTAGAGACACCTCTAGTAATATGCCAAAGTGCAACACATGCACGAGTCAATTCAAAAACGACATTTGCGATCGTAAGAAAAAAGTGAAAATGACACTTGCAAAAGCTAAAGAAACTGAAAGTGACACATGCTAGAGCGAAGAAAAAGAAAAAGAGACACTTGTTAAAGTGAAAGCAAGAAAAAGCTACAATCACGAAAGTGAAAGTGACATTTGCGAAAGTAAAGTGTGCAAAAGCCACAATTGAGAAAACTCATTGAAATGAAGATACAATGCAAACAAGAGTGTGAGAGACACTGTTAAGTGATATTGCGCATTGAATTTCGGTATAGATTGTGCAATGTACTATCATTATAGATTGCACAATCACTGTCCACAGGGACTGCACAAACACTGTAACTAAACATTGCATAAACACTATTCCTAGAGATTGCGCAAGCCTTACTTTCAAGAACTGTGCAATGGCTATTCTCAAGGATGGACATTGGTTACTAAGCTTTCTAGAAAGAGGTGTTCTTATGGATACATCAAGGACTGAGCATGTGTAAGCAAGTGGTTTCGACAGTTAGAATCTCAACAAAAGACTTAAATACTTAGTTGAACATCAACCAATCATGAAGCGACAATGGAGAAACTTGAAATGACAGATCATAAAGTCATAGGTAGGCTCCAAAATTCAAGTGTAGGCAAAGTTTTGGAGGGTCATGTTTGTCGAAATGGCAACACTTAACTCAACCAATAAGCTCCACCATGCATGAATCACTCAAACAAGTTCCACGAGGTTAGACATCCTTTTCTCCTTCATCAATTTTAACTTGGGGTTTTATTTGTTATGCTCTTAACTTGCAAGACGATACTAGAATACCAAATATGCAAAGAAATATATCCAAAACATAGAACAATGAGAAATAACAACAATTATTTTATTATTCAGAAAGCAATGTTCACTTGCCTCTTCGAGGGGGCAACCTCCAATAGTGCTGAGCTCAATTACAAAATAAGACACGATGATCCTTGAGGGGAGTCTCTATCCTTTATATAGGATTCATACATGCAATACCATGTTTCTTATTTATACCATCTATCTAATACCACGACCCACTTGCAACTAACTGTGGTCCCTTCATTAAATGCGGTTAACCACTTACAATTATTAATTTGGGCTTTATTGACTCTATAACTATGACCCAATCTTATTGCATAAATAAGGGGGTTAGGGTGGGACCCTAACATGCCCTCCCCCATAAGAAGAGCCTTGTCCTTCAGGGTGAAGCTGCTGAAGAATAGTGGCTGGTTCCCAGGTTGCATCTTCCGAAGATGTGTCTTTCCACTTGACGAGGACTTCCTTGATCATGCGGTCACGCAGGTGCCGTTCTCGTGTGTCAAGAACTTGTTCAGGTTGGAGCCAGATTGACCCTTCTTCATCCAGTTCAGGTAGACTGGTTTGAATTCTGCAATTGTTTTCAATCACTTTCTTGAGGCACGAGACATGGAAGACTGGATGGATTTTTGCAGTGCGTGGCAAAGCTAGCTTGTAGGTAACTTCTCCAATGCGTTGAAGTACTTGAGACGGTCTGTAGAATTTTGGAGAGAGTTTCTGACAACCCTTGTCTTTGAGTGATTTTGCTTATATGGTTGCAGCCTCAAAAATACCTGATCCCCTTCTTGAAATTGGCGTTCTGAGCGATGTTGATCTACCTGTTGTTTCATGCGGTTTTGAGCTTGATGAAGATTCTCTCTAAGGTGGGCCAACATGGTTGTGCGGTTCTGTAGGAGTTGATCCACTGCTTGTACCTTCAAGCATCCATTGATCTAAGAAGTAGGGGAAGGAGGGAGTCGACCATAAACTGCTTCATATGGAGTCATTTTGTTGGTGGAATGATACTTGGTGTTATACCACCATTCGGCTAGAGGTAACCACTGTACCCAAAGATGTTGCTTTTCTAAAGTGAAACACCTAAGGTAGGTCTCGAGACAGTTGTTGACTGCTTCAGTTTGACCATCAGTTTGTGGATGATAGGAAGTACTGAGTTGTAGTTGGGTACCTTGTAGCAAGAAGAGTTCCTGCCAAAAGTTACCAGTGAAGATCGGTTCACGATCAGACACAATGGAAGTGGGCATGCCATGAAATTTGAAGATCTGATCCATGAAAGATTGAGCGAACAAATTCGGTGTAAAAGGGTGGGGTAGGGTGAAAAAATGAGCATACTTAGAAAGTCTGTCCACAACCACCATGATGGCTGACTTGTTTCCTGAATTTGTAAGACTCGTAATGAAATCCATAGAAACCTCTGTCCAGATTGAGGCTGGGATGGGAAATCGCTGTAATGTGCCTGGGGATTTGACTGTTTCTCCTTTGTGGCGCTGATAGATGTCGCATTCAACTACAAAAGTAAGAATGTCCTTTTTCATGCCTATCCAAAAAAATGATCTTCGAGTGCGAGCATATGTCTTCTAAAAGCCTGAATGTCCTGCAGTGGGGGATGAGTGCAACTCCGCCAAAATGCGGCTTTTGAGGGTCGATGTTGGTGATATTACGTCTCTGTCCTTGTAGCGAAGAATCTCATCCTGCCACGAGTAGCCCGCCGTGGAATTTGGATTCGCTTGCAATTGATTAATGAGTTGGGAGAGCCAAGGATGTGAAAACCATTCCTTGCGAGCCTTTTCAATCCATTCTGGAATGGGAAGGGAAATTGCGAGCATGGTACTTTCCTTCTCAAATTGGTGGGATAACACATCTACTACAATATTTTCGTTCCCTTTCTTGTAAATTATCTCATAATCATATCCCAGCATTTTGGTGAGCCATTTATTTTGTTGTGGTGAGGATAGGTGTTGCTCCAAAAAAATTTAAGGCTTTGATGGTCGGTGCGGATTTGGAAACGTCGCCCCAATAAGTATGGTCGCCAGGTATCTACTGCATGTAAGATGGCCATCATATCCTTCTCATAGGTAGATTGTCCTAGATTCTTCCCACTTAGTTGTTGGCTCGTGAAGGCCAAGGGTCGACCTTCCTACATTAAGACTGCCCCAATACCCGTACCTGAAGCATCACATTCAATCACAAAAGATTTGGTGAAGTCGGGTAGTGGTAAGACTGGAGTGGAACACATGGCATGTTTGAGAGCTATAAAGGCCTGTTGTGCTTCATCATTCCAGAGGAATGAATTTTTCTTGAGGAGTTGAGTGAGGGGCCTAGCAATGTGACCATAATTGCTGACAAATTTGCGATAGTAGCCTGTGAGACCCAAAAATCCTCTCTGGCTCTTCAAGGTCTTAGGTTGAGGCCAATCCTGCATTGCCTGGATCTTTTTGGGGTCCACCCTGACACCTTCACGCTCCACAATGTGGCCCAAATACTCAACTGCTTCCATGCCAAAAAAGAGCACTTGGACATATTGACAAATAATTTATGCGTGCAGAGAAGTTGCAAGAGCAGATCTACATGCTGAAGATGTGTGGCCCAGGTGCGACTGTAGATGAGGATGTCATCAAAGAAAACAAGGACAATTTTTCTGAGATATGGTTTGAGCAGGTGGTTCATAAGGCTCTGAAAAGTGGATGGGGAATTACAAAGAATGAATGGCATGACCAGGAACTCATAATGACCTTCATGAGTTCGGAAAGCAGTCTTTGGAATGTCTACTTCTTTCATGCGAATTTGGTGGTAGCCTGAGCGAAGGTCAAGCTCAGTAAAGAATTGAGCCCCATTTAGTTCATCCAGCAAATCATCGACAACCGGGATGGGAAATTTATCTTTGACTGTCAACTTATTAGGGGCCCTAAAGTTTGGACACATACACTATTCCCCATATTTCTTGAGCACCATGACCACCGACGATGAATAAGGACTAATGCTGGGACGGATGATGCCTGCTTCCAAGAGTTCCTTGATTATTTTTTCTATTTCATTCTTTTGGGCGAACAGATATCTATATGGGTGCACATTTGGTGGTTGGGCCCCTGGGACCAAGGTAACGCTATGATCATGTTCCCCTCTTGAGGGTGGAAGCTCATGAGGCTTGTTAAAGACTGGCCGATGGTTGTTTAAGATCTATTTCTTCTCAGGAAGAATATGAAGAGAATTGGGTTCGATGGCCTGGATGGCATTAAATTGAGCTATAACTCCATGGTGGCCCTTTTTTATCAATCCATCCGATGTGAGCTAATGATAGAGGGAGCTCTCGCATGGAGTCCGCAGAGGGTATGTGTGTGGTTGTTCTGCTTAAAGCTCATATATAGCTCCTGGAAATCCATTGTGATTAGGCCAAGCTTACGAAGCCATTCAGCACCGAGGACAATGTCGCAACCTCCCATGTGTATGGCAAACATGTGGGTCTTTAATTGATAATCCGCCATTTGAAGTTTGACATTTTCATAGCGGCCTTCACATTTCATTGTCCCCCCATTAGCAATTTGGACCTGGAAGTTAGAAATTGCTCGGACAAAACAATGCACTGCTTCCATGACTCTTTGATGGATAAAATTATGTGTACTTCCACTATAAATCAAAACTACTACTGGGTGATCTTAATAAAACCTCTGATTTTGAGAGTTTGGGGCGAAGAAATCCCTGCCAAAGCATGCAGCGAGATAACTAGTTCTTCAGGTACATTGTCTTGCTGGTTGTCCTCTTCTTCCACCTCTAGTTCCTCAAGTGGTGGGGCTTCCTCCGATGAACTGTGATTAGTAGCATCAATTTGAAAAAATTTGGGCTCCTTGCATTTATGCCTGGGGGAGTATTTCTCATCACAGTAGTAACATAATCCTTGCTTTCTTCTTTCTGCTATTTCTGCTGGTGACACCTTTTGAACCTTGAGTGTTTGGGTAGTGCTTTGAGCCTGTGGGGGGCGACCCTTGGCAATGAAATTTGGGCGATTGGACTGGGCCGCTAACGCACGTTTGACTTCACGAGCTATCCTGCAAGCATGTATCCATGAGCTAGGGTGGTGCAGTCGGACGTGGGCTTGTATGGATTCTTTGAGACCACTAACAAAACATTCCACGTAGAACTCATCGTGTAGACCTCTAGTGCGGAAAGCTTAGGCTTCGAGGGCGAAAATATATTCGTTCACTGTTCCTATTTGTCGGAGCTTAGTGAGATGACCCAAAAAGTCAGATTCATGGTCAAAGCGATCCATAAGAGATTTTTTGAATGTCTCCCAAGTTAGGGGCCTTCCCTGGCAACGTTGATGCCATTGCTACCATTGCCATCTTTCATTGTCCAAGTACATGATACCCACACTAAGCTGAGTTGCATTATCCAGGATGTAATTCAGTGTGAAATATTGCTCCATTTGTGCTATCCATGTGGCCAGGTGAGAGCCATCAAATTTATACATGTCCAGCTTGGGTGGTCGCGGATGGGATTGTTGGCGGGTGCTAAAGAGGTGAAGAGACTAGTTAGACTCACCCTCACTGTTTTCATTGCTAATATATGCCTCCTTGCGTGCCTCCACCTTGCCCTTAGAGAGTGTTACATTTAAGTTCTGCAGCTGTGACACGAACTCTTTCAATGTTGATTCAAGGCTGTCCATCCTCTAATTCGCCATAGCTTGAGCTCTAGTTTGTACCATGCACTGATCTTGAAATTTGGGACTGCCCGAATTTTTTGGCACTAACAATTGAATGGTACCACCTTGCTCAACTCATCGGATCTGACGGATCTGAGAGATCTGAATGGCTGATCTGATAGATCTGAACGGCGAAACTGATTGCTGTTGCGGATTTGATGGGTCTAATAGATCCGAATGGCTGATCTGATAGATATGAATGGTGGAATTGATTGCTATTGCTGCGACAAAACCCCAATTGCAAGATCTGATCTAACAAATATTATGTGTGATCTAGAGATAGAGAAGGGAACTAGGGTCTCCAGGAGTGTCAGGTGCTACAGATCGCAATATACATAAGGGTCTGACAGTAGTACTCGACCCAATATTTCAGGGCATTAACCAAGGAGGATCAACCGTACATTCACTGTACAACCCAACTACCCTATCGTACACGTGAGTAATCTCTTCAAGTGATATTCTCGGTGTATTGTAGCAGCAAGACGACCGACGGTTTATCTATGGCAAGGTTTCAAGGGAGCTAGGGGGCTTCTGATATACCCAAAGGGTACTTGGAAGACAGTTCGTGCCCGGTTCTGTCTAATGTGCTACTACTCGAAGGCGTACCCACAGGGGTTACAAGGGAGTCCAACAAGAGTGACCACTTCTTGTATTTCCTCCGTGCATACCTCCCCAAATCCGCAGGTTTATGCACTCAACGATAGATCCCGTGGTTTAAAGATGCCGGAACACGTCTCTAGCCATTTTTTTTTTTGCTAAAAATTGGAGATCCCTCCGGCCCTGGAAAGCGCTCTGATACCATTTGTTATGCTCTTAACCTGCAAGACGATACAAGAATACAAAATATGCGAAGAAATATACCCAGAACATAGAACAATGAGAATTAACAACGAGTATTTTATTATTTAGAAAGCAATGTTCACTTGCTTCTTCGAGGGGGAAACCTCCAATAGCGCTGAGCTCAATTACAAAATAAGACATGATGCTCCTTGAGGGGAGTCTCTATCCTTTATATAGGATTCATACATGCAATACCATGGGGCAATACCATGGTTCTTATTGATACCATCTATCTAATACCATGGCCCATTTGCAACTAACTGTGGTCCCTTCATTAAATGCGGGTTAACCACTTACAATTATTAATATGGGCTTTATTGACTCTATAACTATGATTCTATACTATTACATAAATAAGGGGGTTAGGGTGGGACCCTAACATTATTACAAAACCCTAATATCAAATCTCAAGGGATTCTCTGAAGTCTATTTTTCAAGATGCTCTAGAAAGACCATGAGACCCTGGTGACTCGTAAGAGAGAGAAAATACTTGTGCTATTCTCTTTTAGGTTACATCTTTGTGAGTGAATAAGAATTAAAAACACATGGTATGATCATCTATAATGTTTTCTTCCTCTAGTAGTAAACATTAATCATTCACAAAGTCTATTAAAGACATCCTCCTCTCATGTATGCTTCTCATAGGATTTATTCATAAACCCCCCTAGCGAATCACTCCAAGTAGACAAGTACAAGGAAAAAAGTATGATAATGGAAAGCAATCCCTTTCATATATATAAATGGGAGGTGAGGGAGGTCGAAAATACAATTTTGACCAATTCCCTTACAAATGACTAACAATGAGCAGTTGTAAGTCAATAGAAATACATGTTATGCTCTAAGATGATGTGACACATAATAAGGGATTCAATATGATGTAGCTACACAAGGTAGGTCAATAGTTCTTCATCACAAGCATCCATAGATTTTGTTGATCCTCTCAAGCCATGTACTCCATTAGGTCAGTTGCATTTGTAGGAACACCATCATAGTGCATGTGTATGGCTAGTCCAATTTTAAGTCTCCAAACAAAAATCAAATCTATTTCATGCTATCTAAATCTTAATGCCCTTCTCCAGGATGCAAAATACTCCTCCTAAGTAGGATGTTCTATATGCAAGTGAACCTATCCATGTTGTCATCATGAAGAATATTCCCCACATTGTTAAGAGCTCCAACACCCTAGGCAAGAATACCAAGTTAGCACCTAACTAAGATAATCATTTGGAAAATTATCTCCACTATGAAAATATATCACAAAGCATATTCCATGTGCCAATCCATTTTAGACAATCTTGGGGTTGACCCCATGTACCCCAAATATCATGAAGCACCCCAAAACACAGTGTAAACATTTCTACAGAAACTCCAAAAACTAACATTCCCTCTTTATGTGGGAGTTGTTCTCGTTGACCCTTGTTGACTCACTCTACTTATAAATCTAAATCTACTACAATTTTGGAATCAATCATTGTCACATACAAAAACATTGTAAAGAGTAATGATCACCTGTGAAGGTGAAGGAAAAAACATTAAAACAAAAGCAACTTGTGAAAATTTAACATCCTCCAAGTTAACATTATAGGATAGGATTAATGGGCACCACATCATACATTGTCTAGGATGACATTTAAAGAAGATAACATCTCTACACAAAATCAAGACATGTACATGACATCTATCAAAGTCACAGAGATATAATTCTACAATTCAAACTCGACCTTGGAACACAAAGCTTAATAGTATGGGTAACAATCCATGAAAAGTGATCAATACCTTTTCATCATAACAATTTATCTCATACTCCTCTCATCCCTTAACAATTTAAATATCAACATGAACTAGGTCATTTCTCTCATTCAGAGAGAATTATGAAGCAAGCGTACTAGCACGGTCAACTCGCTTAGTCCTGGGAAACTCCCTCTATAAAGGAATCCATCAACCTTGTATTCTATAATAGTCCCGTTGTAGCGGCTACAACCACCCTCCAAAATTTTTCTTTCGCTTCATTTTGGAGCCTCCCTCATCGAAATCATTGCAACTATCCTGCACTAATCAGGTACTTGTGCTTATTTGATTTCATCTTCTATTTAGCAACTTGTGTTCGACTTACTTATCCCGTTGATAAACCATAAGCACACCCAACACTTGGTTCACATCCGGTCAACCAGTTGTTAGGAAAAACTGCGCAAACCTGGATGAAAACTTGTCTTCCCCTCAAGAATTGCACAGAGCAGCTCAACAGTTGCCCTGCACTCAGAAATTGTGCAGAGTAGGCCAACCAACTTTTCTTTGGAAATTGTGCAGAGTAGGCCAGCCAACATTGCTCTCCAGAATTGTGCAGTTCAAGCCAGCTAGCACTGCTCTTCAGAAATGCGCAGTTCGAGCCAGTTGGAACTACTCTCTAGAAATGCGCAGAGAAGGTCAAGCCAGGCCAACTGCACTACCCTCTAGAAATGTGCAGAACTGGCCCAACTGCACTGCTCTCCAGAAATGCGTAGAGCAGCCCACACTAGCTGCACTATTCCTCGGAATTGCACAGAACTGGGTAGCTGCACTGCTCTTTGGAATTGTTCAGAGCAACCTGACATCACTTCTTTGGAAAATTGCGTAGAGCTGGCCAGTCAGCCAAGGCCTCTCAGTCCATAAACAATGCAAAAATTTTCCCTCACTAACTTTCCATCACATGTGCGGTTTCCTAGTTCCCTCTAGAATTGCGCAATCCTTCTTTACATGCTGGGAAAATTGTCCTGAAAAATCATAAAAAAAAGGTGAAAAAGCACCCCTAGATTGTAGGGATCTATTTTTAGCAACAAGAGTTACATGCAAAACTATTTTTAGAAACTCCTCGCCAAGTATCGTTTTTTCCTAGATTTGTGGCATGCGTGTCATAAACCATAATTTCGCCAAATCTATTTAAACGACACCTCAGAGCTCATTCTTCACATTCAATATTGGAGCTCTGGAATTCCCGAGGCATCTAGGAACCTTCGACACTATCGGCGCAACTTTTCCAGGTAAGTTTTGCTTTTCATGCTTTTTGCCGGTTTTTTTGTCACTTTTTAGTTTTCAGCTTGTATAAGTGCTGTTTCCTTGGTTTTATTGAATGACCGCTGGCATTTCAATGTCTTTTAGCTTATAGAAGTGATGTTTGAAGTTTTTCATTACCTTTCCTTAGTGTTGCATGAATAACTCTGTTTCTGCACTCACAGTTGCTGTTTTGACGACTCGCTACATGAGCTTCTTGGTTTTGTCATTTAATTGATTTCCACACTCGCTTGAATCACATGCATGTTATTTCACTTAGATCTACACCAAATTCACACACACATTCACTCCTTTGCATTTTTAGGTTGCCATTGGGCAAATCCGGGCTAGCTTGGTTCAAATCTTGTCTCTCCTAGCACATTGTGTGCATTCCTAGCAGTCAAGGCCCTGCCTTATCTCCGGGAATTGCATAGAGGTTGCCCACATTATCTCCTAGTTGTGCTCTGCGCAATCCTGTGAGGTAGTTTCCAGTCCTACCCATTGGAACTGTGTAATGTGCAGTTCTAACCGGGAACCTGACCTTACTGTTTTGCACATTGCACAATTTTAGTCAGTAGTCAGCCTCTTTGGATTGCGCATTGCGTAGATCCAGCCAACAATCAACCTCACTGGCAGCTAGGACTACGCAATGCACAGTTCCAGTTGATAGTCTCCTAGCTTCCCAAAGTCAATGCTGTGCAATCTTGCCCAACAGTCCCCAATTTGTTTCCTGAATGTTTCTCGAAGTTGTTTGATGTTTTTAGATGACATTGTCTCGCCATGAGTGTCTCCTCTGTCTCTGGGTACCATAGGTTTTTTGAGCAGCTTCTCAGCAGTACATGTATAATGGCCTCCAAGAGAGATGGATCAAAAGATAGTTGAAAGCATTACTGGGGATGTGGTTGAACATGGGTCTATGAGCTTGCCCGTGTACACATACACACACCTGTTCATTGAGAAAGACATCAAGATCACATGGAAAGACACCAACACCATTTTCTCAGGAAGGTTTGAGGGGAATCTTGAGGATTGACAGGTCTATGTGAACATCCATAAGTGAGGATTGTACAAGGTTTCATGCAGGTTTCCCGTGTTCCCGTGCACAAATGTGATACACTGGTTTGTCTCACACACTGATATTGAGACAATGATATTGAGTAGTGTCAGTGGAGCAAGGCTTGCTTCCTTTAGGATGGAGGATTATCAACAGATATATCATTTTCCATTGCCAGTGAGTAGGAAGGATGCACCATTCTACAATCCCAACAACAACACGAACATAAGAGGCATCTTGAAGCATTGGGTAAAGGAGCCAAAAAAGTTTAGGACGACACCCAACCATATATACAGGACGAAGGCACTTAGGAAGGCATACCAGTTCTTGGTCATCTTCGCATGCCGCTTGTATGGCCAAGGGAGTACAGAGACCTTCCTGTAGAGTTGGGTTGCTATGTTGGATTAGCTGGAAAGTGAAGGAGAACCTTTCAACTGGTCCGACACATTGGCTCTCCAGTTGAAAGTGAATCTATCCAATGCTCAGAGTTTTCCCAAGGATCAACAAGCAAGATTATTCATGTTTGCCTACTTGCTCGATGCAATCTGTGTCCATCAACAGTTTCCTGGCATGGGTTGGGCATGGACACCTTCAGAGAGTGCTGTGAATGTATATTGCAAGTTTCTCTTATATTGCAACTACCGAGGAGTCATGGCTAGAATATTTGATCATTTCCTCACCCCTCTATACCTGATGATATTTGAACAAGATCCTCCTTGCATGTCCTAGGAAACAATGGAGGCATTGCTGAACATTGCAGATTGGTACGCCTCACACGGGGGCACCTTCATGAGGATGTACAACGCAAAGAAAGCTCCACATGTGTTGCCGAGGATTTCCACAAACAAGTTGGTCATGCAGGAGGTTTCATACCACATCTTGACATGGTTGTCAGCTGGATTGCATAGGAATAAGAATGAACCATGGCCCACGCTTCCTGTGCGAATTGGGTTGTACACAATCGACAGTTGGAAAGAAGCAGATGCCGAGGTGGTAAAAATCAAGAAGTGTAAGTTCAACACCAGGAGTTTCAACCCATATGACCCACACGGTTTAGGTAGGGACCACTGTGCGAGAGTGTACTATCCTTGGATCCATGGGGCGTGTCATTGGATAGAGGAAGATCCATGGAGATATTTTTATAACTCCTTTAGGCTTAATGAACTGGTTATCATTGTAGTGGAGTGGGTAGTGGCACTCAAGGTAGTAGCACCACATAGAGTAGCAAAAAAAACGACAGGAAGCAACAAACCTGTGCAAGACAAAGCCAAGAGGAAGATTTCCAAAAGCATAAAGACGGAGCAAAGCTACAAGTTTAAGGAAGACCCACTTGTGGAAAAGGTATCTTTGGAGATAGATGCGAAGAGGTGACAATGCAACATGAGGATAGTGCAAGGAAAGTGAGAGAAGAAAAGACTGGAAGATACATAGAGGATGTTACAGGAAGTTCAGTAGAAGCTCAAAGAAGAACAAGAGCTGCACATAAGAGAGAAGGAAGTGCAACATGAACAAGAACATGAGTAAGAACAAGAGGAAGTGCAAGGTGCACAGATAGCGCAAAATGTACCGATACAGGTTGAATACTTTGAACCAATAATAGATGAGGAACAAGGTGAATAGTCGCAGGAACAAGAACTTGCTTCGCAAGAATAACATATAGTAGAATAGATGGACATGGATATGGAGTAGCTGGAATAGGATCAATATACCGACCTCATGCCAAAGGAAACTGAGGTCACTCCATAGGCTTCACCAACTCCAACAATAGAGAAGGTCCCGAGTGAACAAGGGGATACCATTCTCCTTTATGACCATCTGGGAATAGAGGTGTACAACATAGCCTTTGACGGGTCACAACATAGTGTTGTACAAGCATGTAGATCGTGAACCTCGGATGAGCATGCATCACCTGCACACTTGGAAGAAAGGCTGATTATGTCAGATTTACCGAGACATCTAGCTGCCTTGGTTGATGTTACAAAGGCTTATGATGAAGCCATGAGCTTGAGTGTTAAGTTCTTAATAGCATAAAATGAACGCATGGATAAGGAGTTGCAAGCAACTAGGCAGAGAGAGGAATAATCAACATGATCCACCAGAGCAGAGATTAAGATGGCCATACTTGCTAAAGTATCATCTCTTGAGACAGTCACACAGAGACTTTATGATAGGTTCATCATCGTGTGCAAGGAAGTTGTCCATCTACATGGTCATCAACAGTGTTGCACCAAGATAGCGCGAACGCTCACATATATACATGCCGTTGTTGATCATGTACATATGTGGGCAATGAGGTACAAGGGAACCCCAATTCACTTGCATAAGATGATGAAGTCATAGGTAGAGTTGGACAAAGCACACATCCAAAGTCTGATCCAGAACTATGAGGAACTCCCGCCGCTCATCACAAGTGTTGAGGCTTCGTATGCACGATTGTGCAGGAGTTTGGATGTCGTGGTAAGAAAGAGCGACACCTTGTCGATTGGTATGTTCATTGAGGCCAAAGAGAAGAACCAAGTTAGATTGGAGCTGGATGCGTACTTTGATTATTTGATGCTCACAGCCACTAGCGCAGATTTGAAAGTTAGCGCAAATAACATGCGGATGTACATCGCTGGTCTGACCTTGCTCAGGACTAAGCTGTGCATGTTACAAGACGATTTGGATGGATGTTCCAAATCAGTATACCTGGAAGCAATGGAGGGAAGAGTTCATTTCGAGAAGGACATCATCAAAGAGTACACAAACACCATTACACACTACCAAGCATGGAATCAGTTCGTCACCGAGGATCACAGAGAGGAGGTTGATTAGCTAGTCTTTCCACAGCTGTCCAAGTCTTAGTGTTGTCTTGTCTGGGTGACTCAAGCCAATTTTGTCCCACATGGGTATATGTGGAATATGTATCATTTTTGTAAACATGTTGTAAAGTGAAATTCCAAGTGTCATAGTGGAATGCTAATAGTAATATGTAATGAAGTTGAAGAGTCACGAGGGTAGTCGAAGAGTCACAAAGGGGAACGTCAAGGGTCACCCCAACCTTTGTTATAAATATAATCTCATAACTCATAGGCCAGGATTTTGGGAGCCAAGGATTTGCTAGGCATTGCTTAGAGAGGGTTTGAAGAGTATTGTGACGAGCCTTGGCTTCTCCACTATGCAGAGCGAGTACGTCTCTTTGGAGGAGAAAGCGGTGATTATTGTAACATTCCATTATTGAAATTGTGGCTGTCATGGTTGTATGTATGGATGGAACTTTCACTTTATATAATACAACAGGGCCAAAACATTTCACACATATTTTGTTATTGTAGTTCGACTATTCTGGTTACTTTAGCAATGTATGTAGTTTTACTTATGCATTGATGTATGGACTATTCCGTATGTGATTGTATGAATCTTATTGAAATGTGTTGTTGGTTTAACTCATCACTTTGGATTGTCGACTATTCTTCTTTCCATCTTGTGATGTCATTCAACTCGTGTGTTCCTTTTAGGTTGTGTACTATTATAGGCTTCTAAGGGATACACTTATTTTCCCCTTTAGTGTGTTAGAACCTCCTCATGCATCCCTCCTGACTTGCTGCAAGGTCACACACTTGCTTCCGATAAGGATATCTTGCTTACCTATGCGCTCTATCGCAGTCAAGGCATAACTTTACTAACCACTACTGGGAATCCTACTCCAAATAGTCTGAGGTCTAGTTGGGACTTCTTACTGGGGAGATCCAGTGACATGTTGGCGGGTGCAACACATTTAACATTTCTGGCCCTAGAAGGAGGGCTAGATGACAAGATGAGTCCTCAAAGTATGTTTTGAATCTTCACACATATATAATGTCTTATGTGACACTTCATCCTCTGAGATGTATGTCTTATGGAGATGAATTTGAAATATCAGAGGAGTTTTGGAATCTCTTGTCGCAAAACACATATGAAGGTGAAGGCAGAACAACTTGGGAGAGGCATAGTCTTGCCTTTTCCAATCTATGTGAAAGCCTCGAATCCCATGAGGATTATGTGATCTACACACTGTTTGCATTCACGTTTGATGGGCACCCATTGCAATGGCTTGTCACAGTGACCGAAAAATCTATTAACTCATTTGGTCACTTTGTTGTAGAGTTATCTCATGATTTCCATAAGTTTGACCGTCAAGCACTTAATACAAAAATTATCCAATTATGGAAATCACATGATGAATCTTTGGTGCAATTCTGTTATCGCTTTCGTAATCTCGCATTCTAATTCCCAAAGGATGAAATTGATTGGAAGTTTCTCAACAAAATATTTCAGTATCTTATTCACATATAGGAGAATCCACATATCTTTGAATCATTCAAACTGACCCTAGCATACCTCGGTATTAGAGTTGTTAAATCTAAGGCGAACACGGTTGCTGTCACAAGTGACTGTTTGCCCTCATCTCATCAAACAACTCTGGCCCTGCAGTGTGAGGTGGGAGAAGGTGTGCATCTATTTGTTGAATGGTCACATCCTCCCACCCCATCTACTCTTGATTTCTTTGTAGATTTGGTTAGCAAGACTGTTGGTTGTCACGTGGACTTGTTTCCTCAACCTCCATCCTAACGTTCTCTTGATCTTACGGATTATACTGTGCTATGTTCTCCCATTCTAGACTCGACACTTGTTGTTCATGAGGATCAAGTTGTCGACGTAGTTGGTGCTGAGCAGCCAATCTGCGCTATCATTTATGATGAGTATGTGTGGGAATCTGAAGAAGAACTTGTGGTGAAGGACGACCTCCTTCTATATGCACCTCATCCACTTTTCCCTGACATCTTTGGTGATTCTGCCATTGTTGATTTTCTGTGTGAGAATACATTCTCGGATGCATCTACTTTCGATCATTCACATAATACATTGGATGTCAGTCAATCATTTCATAGTGGAGAGGACACATATGTGTTTACAAATCCACTCAATATTTCATCTGTCATTTCCGGAAAAGTAGAGGATGAACATTCTTGCTTCTCATCAACCCCTCTGTATGATTCATCAGATCATGAGGATGTTGACGATCATATCGAATTTTTTGATCATGGTTATCGTGATCTCTTTTCTCCTTCATTCGATCATGATGTTGATTCATTCGCTGTCGATCTTTCTAAGCCACTCGTCTTCGATGATCTACCTATTGATGAAGTGGAAACCCCACAAGCTATTGAGGCACTTCAGCCTGAGCTGATGGTTATGTCAGGTCCTTGCTGTCTTGAGGTCGATTCCACTCTAGATCAGAAGTCTATTGAAACACCCATGACTCCTCACCACTCACCTGTTTGCATTGAAGAGCAATCAAGTTTACAAAATTCACATCCTCCACTTGAATCACATGATCCCATCGCTCATGCATTGGAGGAATTATACACCATGAGAATTCTTTCTAAGCATACACTATCTTTCTTTCTCATGTTTTCTTGTTTGTCACGATCAAAAGAGTATGCATGTTTGTCGTCTGCACACAGTATGATGCATGACCATGATATGTCCGCAGAATGCTTATCTTGTGCTTTTATGCTTTTCTTTTATGTGGATATTTTTAAACTCGGAGCGTGTTGGTATTCACTATTATATATTTCTTGTTTGCTGGTTTACACATTTATCTTTCTTGTACACCATGTCTTCACCAACATGGGTCAACCAATGCACCGATGGATACATTGGAAATATCACTTTATGTGAAGAGGCCCATGCACCGCTTAGTTTAGGAGTAGGAGTAGTGTTTTCTTTCTTGTTTTGATTTGTTTACTTTGTTTGTGTTTCTTGTTTATTTGCTTTTATTTCTTGATTTGCTTTCATTTATTTCTATCCTTTTCTTTTGATTTGTTTTCTTGTTTTCACCCATAGGTTTAGTTTCACATGAAACCGTGTGTGGCTCTTGAGACAAGCAAGGTAAAGTACAAGAGGACTTGTACAAGTATCAACACTTGGTTATCTATTGTCCTCTCTCTTTATGAAAGAGCTTGTTGTCTTTAGTCAATGATACCCTGATGGAAAATACATTCTGTTCAGAGTAAGTTTTGGTGAAAACAAAACGCTCGCACTTTAACTAGTATCACCTACTCTAATCGGTTCTTTTGGGTTAACCCTTGTCAGCTTAGTCAAGTAGAGTAAGGTGAGGGGGAAATCCTCAACAAGTATTGTAAGAGGTATATATAAAATAATTCTCTGAAGGGACAACCTCTTCTGCTCTCAATAAGTAGGGATCCCTCTTCCGCTTGTGAAATGAAAAGTGCCTATGCACAGTTCTTTGAAAAAAAATAAATGAAAAAAATAAATAAATAAGGAAAAAGAAAGGAAAGGCTTCCTATGTAGAGAGGTAATAAAAGTAACTCCACTGGGGTACTGATCAGGCTCGTTGGAAGTGGAGTGATGCTTGTGTCCTTGCATGAATCCATCGGGGTACTTTTCAGGCCTGCTGGTAGCAGAGCAACATCAGAGATGAAACTAAGACCCTAGCATATTTATTACTTATGCACCAATATACCCCTCATCCCTAATCGAAAAAAATGACTTGACTTGGCTTGGAACGTGTGCTGACCAATCAAGATAATGGTAAGGGAATATATTTTTAACTCAATCTTACTGTTGAAGCCATGCCGATCGAATAATAGAAGAATACATGTGGAGGAGTTAGACTCACTTTTCACGAAAAAGGTCCATGCAGAGAGCTGGATTTTTACTAGTGTGTCGCCAATGTTGTAGCAGCTACAACCACCCTCCAAAATTTTTCCTTTTCTTCGTTTTGGAGCCTCCCTCCCCGAAATCATTGCAGATATACTGCATTGATCAGGTACTTTTGCTTATTTGATTTCATCTGTCGTTTAACAGCTTGTGTTCAACCCACTTGTCTCGTCAGTCAACCACAAGCACACCCAACACTTGGTTCACATTTGGTCAACTGATTTTCGGGAAAAACTATGCAAACCTAGAGGACAACTTGTCTTCACCTTAGGAATTGCACAGAGTAGTCCAACAACTATGTTTCACTTAGAAATTGCATAGAGCAAGCCAACCAACCTTGCTATGGAAATTGTGCAGAGAAAGCTAGTCGACACTGCTCTCCAGAAATTTGCAGTTCCAACCAGCAGGAACTACTCTCTAGAATTGCGCAGAGCAGGCCAGGCCAACTGCACTACCCTCTAGAAATGCGCAAAACTGGCCCAACTGCGTTTCACTCTAGAAATGCACAGAATAGCCCAGGCCAGCTGCAAAGTTACATAGAATTGCGTAGAACTGGCCAACTGCACTTCTCTCCAGAAATGCGCAGAGCAATCCAACATCACTACTTTAGAAAATTGCATAGATCTGGCCAATCATCTAAGGCCTCTCAGTCCAGAAACAATGCAAAAGTTTTCCCTCACTGACTGTCCATTTCATGTGCCGGTAGGTTCTTCGGTTCCCTCCAGAATTGCGCAATCCTTCTCTACATGCTGTGCAACTTGTCCGGAAAAAGAAAAAAGAAAAAAGAAAAAAGAAAAAAGAAAAAAGAAAAAAGTGAAAAATCATCCATAGATTGTAGGGATCTATTTTTAGCAGCAGGAGTTACATGCAAAACTATTTTTAGAAACTCCCCGCCAAGTGTCGCTTTTTCCTAGATTTGTGGCATGCGCATCATAAACCATAATTTCACCAAATATATTTAGACGACCCCTTAGAGCTCATTCTTCACATTCAATCTTGGAGCTTTGGAATTCTCGAGGCATCTAGGAACCTTCGACACAATCGGCACAACTTTTCTGGGTAAGTTTTGCTTTTCATGCCTTTTACTGCTTTTTCTGTTACTTTTTTGTTTTCGGCTTGTATGAGTGATGTTTCCTTGGTTTTATTGAATGAACGTTGGTGTTTCAATGTATTTTAGCTTGTAGAAGTGATGTTTCAAGTTTTTCATTACCTTTCCTTAATGTCGCATGCATAACACTGTGTCTGCACTCACAGTCGTCGTTTCAGTGACTCACTTCATGAGCTTCTCGGTTTTGTCGTTTAACTGATTTCTGCACTCACTTGAATTGCATGGATGTTATTTCATTCAGATATGCACCCACTTTACACACACATTCACTCCTTCGTGTTTTCAAGTTGCCATTGAGAAAATTCGGGTTGGCTTGGTCTGAATCTTGTCTCTCCCAGCATGCTCTACGCATTTGTGGAAGTCAAGGCTCTGCCTTGCCTCTAGGAATTGAGTAGAGGCTACCCATATTGTCTCCTAGCTATGATCTGCACAATCTTGGGAGACAATGTCTAGTCCCGCCCACTGGACCTACGCAATGCGTAGTTCCAGCCAGCAACCCAACTTGGGTGTTTTGCACATTGCGTAGTTTCAGTCAGCAGTCAACATCTCTGGATTGCGGATTGTACAGATCCAACCAACAGTTAGCCTTACTGGTAGCTAAGAATATGCAATGCACAGTTCCAGCTGACAGTGAGGCTGATGTTGGTTGGATATGCACAATCATCCTGAAGTCAATGCTACGCAATCTTGCCCAAAAGTCACTAGTTTGTTTCCTGGATGTTTCTCAATGTTGTTTGATTTTTTTTAGCTGACATTGTCTCTCCATGAGTGTCTCCTCTGTCTCCAGGTACCACAGGTTTTTGAGCATCTTCTCAGCAGTACATGTATCATGGCCTCCAAGAGAGCTGGATCAAAAGGCATAGTTGAATGTAGTACCGGGGATGTGGTTGAATAGGGGTCTATGAGCTTGCCTATGTACACAGACACACACCTGTTCATCGAGAAAGACATAAAGATCACATGGCAAGACATCAACACCATTTTCTTAGGAAGGTTTGAGGAGAATCTTGAGGATTGACAGGTCTATGTGAACATCCATAAGTGAGGATTGTACAAGGTTTCATGCAGGTTTCCCGTGTTCCCGTGCACAAATGTGATACACTGAATTGTCTCACATACTGATCTTGAGACAATGATATTGAGTAGTGTCAGTGGAGCAAGGCTTGCTTCCTTTAGGATGGAGGATTATCAACAGATATATCATTTTCCATTGCCAGTGAGTAGGATGGATGCACCATTCTACAATCCCAACAACAACACAAACACAAGAGACATCTTGAAGCGTTGGGTAAATGAGCCCAAAGAGTTCAGGATGACACCCAACCATATATACAGGATGAAGACACTTAGGAAGGCATACTAGTTCTTGGTCATCTTCGCATGTGGCTTGTATGAACAAGGGAGTACAAATACCTTCGCGCATAGTTGGGTTGCTATGTTGTATCAACTAATAAGTGAAAGAAGACCGTTCAACTGGTCTGAGACATTGGCTCTCTAGTTGAAAGTGCATCTATCCAATGCTCAGAGTTCACCCAAGGATCAACAAGCAAAATTATTCATGTTTTCCTACTTGCTCGATGCAATCTATACCCGTCAATAGTTTCCTAGCATGGGTTGGACATGGACACATTTAGAGAGTGTTGCGAATGTATATTGTAAGTTTCTCTCATATTGCAGCTACCGAGTAGTCATCGCTATAATATCTAACCATTTCATTGCCCCTCTGCACACGATGATATTTGAACAAGATCCACCTTGCATGTCCCACGAAACAATGGAGGCGTTGCTGAACATTGCAGATTGGTATGCCTCACCTGAGGGCACTTTCATTAGGATGTACAATGTGAAGAAAGATCCGCATGTGTTGTCGAGGTTTTCCACGAACAAGTTGGTCATGCAGGAGGTTTCATACCACATCTCGATAGAGTTATCAGCTGGATTTCATAGGAAGAAGAAGGAACCATGGCCCACACTTCTTGTGCGAATTGGGTTGTACGCGATCGGGAGTTTGAAAGAAGCGGATGCCAGGGTGGTAGACTTGAAGAATTTTAAGTTTAACACCACAAGTTTCAACTCGTATGACCCACATGGTTTATGTCAGGACCATAGTGCGAGAGTGTACTATCCTTGGATCCACGGGGCGTGTCATTCACTAGAAAAAGACCCATGGAGATATTGTTATAACTCCTATAGGCTAAATGAAACGGTCAACATTACAGTGGAGTGGCTAGAAGCACTCAAGGTAGCAACACCACAAGGAGCAACAACAATAGTAGCAACAAGCAACAAACCTATGCAAAACAAAGGCAAGAGGAAGATTACGGAAATCACAGAGACAGAGCAAAGCTACAAGTTTAAGGAAGACCCACTTGTGGAAAAGGTAGCATTGGAGATAGCTACGAAGAGGCGAAAATGCGATAGGAGGATAGTGCAAAGAAAGAGAGAGAAGCAAAGACAGGAAGATGCAGAGAGAATGTTGCAGGAAGTCCAGAAAAAGCTCAAAGAAGATCAAGAGTTGCACAAAAGAGAGAAGGAAGTGCAACATGAACATGAACATGAGGAAGTGAAAGGCATAGAGATAGCGCAAAATGGATTGATATAGGTTGAAGACTTTAAACCAGTAGAAAATGAGGAATAAGGTGAGGAGCTGCAGGAACAGGAACTTGCTACAAAGGTTTATGCCGAAGCCACGAGCTTGAGTGTTAAGTTCTTAATAGCAGAAAATGAGTGTAAGGCTAAGGAGTTGCAAGCAACCAGGCAGAGAGAGGAAAAATCAACAGGATCTGCTAGAGCAGAGATGAAGATGGCCATACTTTCTGAAGTATCGGCTCTTGAGACAGTCACGCGGAGACTATATGACAGGTTCATCACCGTGCACAAGGCAGTTGTCCAGCTATATAGTCATCAACAACGCTGCACCAAAATAGCGTGAATTCTCACAGATAAACATGTCACATTTGATCATGTACAAACGTGGACAATGAGGTATAATGTAGCCCCGCATCACTTGCACAAGATGATGAAGCCGCAGGTAGAGTTGGACAAAGCACACAATCGAAGTCTGATCCAGAACAATGAGGAACTCTTGCCGCTCATCACTAGTGTTGAGGCTTCGTATGCACAGTTGTACATGAGTTTAGATATTGTGGTGAGAAAGTACGGCACCCCGTAAATTGGTATGCTCACCGAGGCCAAAGAAAAGAACTAATGCTGGAGCTCGATGTGTACTTTGATCAGTTGATGCTCACATCCACCAATGCAGATAACATGCAGATGTACATCGCCGGTCCTACCTTGCTCAGGACTAAGTTATGCATGTTACAGGACGAGTTGAACTGAGGTTCCAAATAAGTATACCGGGAAGGAATTGAGGCAAGAGTTCGTTTCCATAAGGACATCATCAAGGGTATGCAAACACCATTGCGCACTACCAAGCATGGCATCAATTCATCATCGAGGATAACATTGAGGAGGTTGATGAGTTGGTCTTTCCACATCCATCCGAGTCTTAGTGTTGTCTTGTTTGGCTTACTCAAGCCAATTTTGTCCCACATGGGTATATTATGTGGAAAATGTATCATTTTTGGAAACATATTGTAAAGTGAAATTCCATGTGTCATAGTGGAATGCTGACAGTCATATGTAATGTAAAGAGTTATGTAATGATGTTGAAGAGTCATGAGGGTAGTCGAAGAGTCACAAAGGGGAATGTCAAGGGTCACCCCACCCTTTGTTATAAATAGAACCTCATAACAAATAGGTCAGGCTTTTGAGAGCCAAGATTTTGCTAGGCATTGCTTAGAGAGGGTTTGGAGAGTATTGTGACGAGCCTTGGCTTCTCCATTGTGCAGAGCGAGTATGTCTCTTTGGAGGAGCAAGCAGTGATTACTGTAATGTTCCATTATTGGGGCTTGTGGCTGTCATGGTTGTATGTATGGATGGAACTTTCACTTTATATAATATAACAAAGCCAACACGTTTCATGCATATGTTGTTATTATAGTTCGACCTTTCTGGTTACTTAAGCAATGTATGTAGTTTTACTTACATATTGATGTATGGACTATTTTGTATGTTATTATATGAATCTTATTGAAAGGTGTTGTTGGTTTAACTCATCACTTTGGATTTTCGACTATTCTGATTTCCATCTTGTGATGTCATTGAACTCATGTGTTTCTTTCAGGCTGCATAATATTATAGGCTTCTAAGGGATACACTTATTTTCCCCTTCCATGTGTTAGAACCTCCCCATGCATCTCTCTTGACTCACTGCAAGGTAACACGCTTGTTTCCGACAAGGATATCTTGCTTACCTCTACGTGCTATTGCAGTCAAGGCATAACTTTACTACCCATTGCTGGGAATCCTACTCCAAATGATCTGAGGTCTAGTTGGGACTTCTTACCAGGGAGATCCCTTGACATGTTGGTGGATCCAACAAAGTCCCAAGAATGACAAACATAGAACCAATTTTATCCTCATCCTCCATCAAGGTATAACCTCTCCTCTAATGAACAACTAGAAAGCTCAAAGATGGAAGAAACCAATGCAACATGACTTTAGTATCTCCTAGGAGGTATACTTGCTTTGTGTTCTCCATTCTCTTGAGCCCCTTGCACTCTTTGAGTAAGCTATCTTGGTGAATTTTTTGCTAAGATATTAGGTGAGGGCATGTCAACACCCAATCTCACATCTCCCTCTAAATCTAACCCATATTGGGTCTTTGAATCAATCTATATAATAATAACTTTTATGGTCCTTGCAATCATTGAAAGAGAATCCCATGAACTAGCAGATCGTACATATTCATCAAATATCACATCTTTGCTCACCATAATGTTCCATTGTCTTATAATATTGATCATGCAAGCCAAAATTATAAGAATAAAATGTAAGAAAAAATATTTAATAGCAATGACATAGAAACATGCATACATAAATCACACTTAATTTACCCTAGAAAACCCAAATTGGGAAAATCCAACTAACAGATCTATTATTAATTTTATTACTTTGAACAAACTTAGTCAATCTAGCCAAATGAGTCTTCACCACATTATAATGCAGTATCTCAAAGCCTTTTAAAGACTTGATTATATTGAATCAATGTGCTCTACGATCTGAATGGAAAGTGGCATCCACCCATGGTATTTACCCGTGGTTTTGTAATTCAAGAAGGCTATAAATAAAAAGCATCACTTTGTAAAGAGATAGAGTGGTCCACCATGATATAATTATCAAAAGTTTATCTCATTTAAATAACGGGGCTAAGATATAGCAACCATGAATGCTGAGAGCAGAGGAGGAAAAAATGTAAATCTACCAAATAACTTGTCACGAAAAAAGATTGAAAAACAAATACACATTGGATACATCCAACATGTGAAAGGAAGATAACCATTATTTTAAATGAGACAAACTTTTGATCATTACATCATGGGTGACCAATATGTCCTTCTACAAATTGAGGCCTATTATTTTGTAGCCTTCTCGAGTTACAAAACCATGGGTAAATACCGTGAGTGGATATCATGGCCGAATGCCACTTTTCATTCGTATCAACCAATATCAGGTTCACTTCCACATCTTCCACTAGAACATGGTAGTGTAGGTTCTCATGTTCTTGTCCTTCATTTCGATCAAGACATCCTTAAGTCACTTACCATGCCATATTACTCTCGGGATAATATGCATCACCATTCCTACTTTTTACCACATCATCATATTCCTTATCATTATGTTATTGAATGAAAATATTTTATCCCCCACGGTTAGATAGATTGGTTCAAGAATCCAATTCTTACCCGTAAAGCAATTTAGAAAAGGAACATGGCCAATGTTTCACCAACCATTAAGGTGGATATTAATATTACTTGTGGTGTCAAAGAAAATACCCTTCTTGGGTCAAACTATTCTCATAAAGAGGTTGTTATTTATAATTCCCATTTTCAAGAGTTTCAAGATGTTTTCTCAGAGTTGTATTCAAAGATGACTAGACTAAATATTTCCACTAGATTTATTTGATCTTGAGACCAATCAGGATTTCTATGGGCTTTTTGTTTTGGCTGACTCTTTTTTTCATATATCTGTAAAACTTCTTTCCAATAATGGGATTCATTTTGGGATTTTTTGACACCTACTTTCTTTTGACTGTTTTCTCTTATGGCTTCAGAGTTAGCCAGAGTCAATCTTGGAACTGTGATTGCCTTCTTCTTGATATTACAGATTATCTTGTCTTCACTGATAGTTACTGGCAAGACAGAATTGATAAATGGCATTCCAAGAAACAAGCTTGCGGAGGCATCATAATGTTGAATTACAGAAATTTTAACAATACTCCCCCCAAGTATTAAAGAAATATTATCAACATAATGGGTGAGATTTACAGAGCCACCAATGGTCTCAGAAACCAAAATATTCTGTAAAGGTTTCCACAAACATTTAAACAAAGACGGACAAGCCAAATTGTTAGAACCACCTGTATCAATAAAAGCATCAACAGATACCCATTCTCCTCGAACTTGGACTTCAACCGGAATGTAGAGGAGATTGTTGGATTTAACAATCTTTTTAAGAAGTGAGCTTTCATCATTGGGAATAGTGGTGCGGACAGGCAAATATGAGGATGAGGAAACAACTGTCTTAGGATATGCGCAGAAATAATTCAAAGTGGATTGTGGAGGCAAGGAATTTAAAACGGAGTTTGAATTCTTGGTACCTTGATCAGAATTATAAACTGAGACAGTGTCATCTGAAGAATTTTCAGACATCTCTTCAGTGTATTCCTCAGAGCTATACTCATCACTATAGTGTAATTCATCTTCGTGCTCGGATTTAGAACAATCATAACAAATATTCATTTTATGGGAAATATCAGGAACATATTCAGTATCAGACATGGAACCATCAGTTAAAATATATACATATGACACTTCATCTTGGGAATCAACAACAGACCAGTTATCTACAAAATCTTCAATTTCTATACATGCTTTTAACTTGTTAGAAGAACTTTTGGGACATTTTCGGGCAAAGTGACCTTCTTGCTTGCAGATAAAACATGCATTGTCTCTTTTTGCTTGCCTTCTCTTTTTCAAATATTTGAATTTTCTGAATGGTCTTCGAGGGTTGGCTACTCGCTTAGGTCTGAACTTGCCATACCTTTTGAAGTTTCTCTTTTTAAAATGTGTCCATGGGAGTACAAAACGACAAACACCAAGACTAGGGGAAACATCTTGAGTTTTCTTCTTCCAACAAAGATATTTAACCTTTTCTTGACATCTGAATAAGAGATCTATCCAATAAGTCTGATCAATGTTTTTGCCTTGGACTTCTATATCTTTCATTATCATATCACCTAAATTTCCAGACAACTTTGACAAGAAGGAAACCTTTTGAATAGAATCATTAGAAAGATTAGCTTATAGATCTTGGCCATATAATCATTACCAAATTGATCTAAAAACTTCAAATCTTTCAATTCCATTCTTGTTAGATCAGTTATAATTTGTTTCCTTTCATCAACAGGTTCAAGAACAAAATGAGTTAAGAGTAGCAGTTCTAATGTAGCTAATCCTGTAGCAGCTACATTCATTCTTTCTTCTTCTGATGGTCCCATCCACCAGTCATGAACAATACCGGCCATTCTTTTTTCTGCTAAAAGAAATATAGAAATATTATCCAATTTAAAGATAACTTGCATCTGATAAAGGGCACCAATCCATATTCTAATAGATTCAGCAGGATTTGTCGACTTGCCTAAATCAAGAATATATCCAGAAGAATTAGCAGCAAACAAATCTTCTTCTATCTTGGGGTATTTATGGACTTCTTTGAGGACATTGGCCTTTTGGAGAGATGGTCTAATGAAGGAAGGGAATTTAGAGGCATCATTTTCTAGAGTAGCTATTTCATTTTTTGACTTCTGAAATTTGACTGTTTTTGCTGGCTCTATTCTGTGTTCAGCTTGAGCACTTGACTCAGCTTCACTTCCTTCTTGTTCTTTCTCTGTGTCCCAATAATTTGGCACATCCATTGATTTGGAGAACTTGGGCACTTGGGATTCTCTTCTTTTTTTTTCTCTCTTTTTCTTCTTTCTTTGGCTTCTCTTCTGTGTTTATCTTCTTGTTGTTCATCATGTAACAACTTGAGATTAGCCAAAATTAATTCACTCTGGCAACCTAAATCATCAAGAACTTCTTCTGCATGTGCACACCATGTCGTAAGGTAATTACCAATTTGGTAAGTCTGATCTAAATCAGTGGTGTTTTGGGCATTATGCTCTATAAGAGGAGCACAATCAGCTCGTGTTGCTGGCTGTTTGGATGATGACGAGGTTGTACAAAACTTGGTTTTAGGAGGCCATTTTCCACCTTTGACAAAACGACGGTTTGTATATTGCCATTCTTCAACAGGAGGATACTGAGTATGAGGAATACGATGCATTTTATTTACAGGTAAAAAAGGTTTGGATTCAGGTATATACAAATCAGTTGGAGACAACTGTGGTTCAATCTGACTATCACCTTCGACTGTGGGTGAATCAATACTTCTAGAAGAGGATGCTTCGGTTGGAGCTATTGGAAATGCATATCGACGAGGCCTGGTAATGGGTCAAGGAATCTGTGGTTTGGAAGGAATAAGCTTTACTTGACCATTATCAATAGAGACTCGTTTAAGCTTAGACTCAGGCTTTTTATCGTCGGCAAGAGACTTATATTGAAAATACCAATTGTTCGGTAGTTCAGTAGGATCATAGAGCACACCTTCAACCTGGGCATTTGACAGACCAATAGTAACACAATCTTTCAAGACAGGATGTTTGAGCTTAGGATGAGCCGTGTGTTGGTTAACTGGAACGAAGCTTGAACTATAGTAGAAAGATACTCACTATCTTCTATCATATCAAGACCTTGGACTCCAGTTAAAAGTTTCCAACAATATTTCAGATGGGCATCATTCAGGCTGATAGAATAATCAGGAAATATTGTACCATATTGACATCCAGTAGACAGATTTCCCATAATAGTTCCTATTCGTGCACTGTCATATGTCTGATGACGGGTGTCAAAGAGTTCAACAATACAAGGAGTATTTATCCCATGTCGGAACAGAGGAGCAAGACCAATTCTTATACCTCCGAAATGAAGATAGGAATACTTTTTCTCCTTAACATACTGTCTAAATTTCTTAATCTCATCGTCAGATAACAAATTCAGAGCAATAATTTGAATAGAAGGACCATAAATTTTTATAGTAACTTCCACTTCTTTCAAAAAAGACTTGCGTTTAAGAACAAATGACAGAGGCAATTTATAGACATCTGTTGCATGAAGTGCAGGAGGGTTCCAGTTTTCGGGCGTTTCGATTACTTCATGATTTTCAGTAGTGTCTACTTCAGATTCAAGAGAGCGAGCAAAAACTTCAGTTATAAATTTATGATCAACAATAGAAAAAGAGCGTGAGAGATTGGCCATGGTTTACAAACTAGGCCAGAGATTGACTAAAGCAGCGTTTATCTAATCATCAATTGTAAAACAAAATATTTTCGAAGGCTTCCTGTGTGGCTTTAGACTCTGTCTGTAGTTTGTAACTCAGGACTAGAACAGGGCTCTGATACCAATAAGATAGTGGACTCCGTAACTTACTTGAATTTCTGAAGGGTGTGCTGAAATTCCTCACATCAAATCGAGACACCGAGGACACACGCGACTCCTTCGCTTCTCCAACTCGCTTTACAGTCTCACCTTGAGATGATCTTGGAAACAAACTGTCCTCAGATTATTGAACATCAAATTGATACATGGTTAGATGCCATTCATATCTGTCAAAATAAAAGGTTTATTCACCCTATAAAGGCCCCTCCCATCAAATTGGATATTGATAAGCTACAAATGATATGATTCATCTACCCTATTGCATACACTTCATGGGTTTCTAACCTAGTCCTTGTTATAAAGAAGCAAGGCAGTATTTGTGTTTGTATTGAATTATGTGATCTTAATATGGCATGTCCCAAAGAAAATTAACCAACGCCTATCATTAATTAGATAATTATTGAATCTATAGGCCACGAGATCCTATTTTTCATGGATGGATTCTCAAACTATAACTAGATCCATATTCAATGTTAAGACCAATATAATATTACTTTGACCACTCCATCTGGTACCTTTACATATGAAGTGATTCCATTTGAGTTGAATAATTTTGGAGCTACTTTCCAAAGTGTCATTTCATACTATTTCCATGACTTTATACTCCTTATATTAGTCGCCCTTGATGAATTCACAACTCATTTGAAGAAAAGGGCTCAACACTTACATGACGTCTTCACTGTATTCCTTCGATGTCAAAGTATAACATACATTTGAACCCTCTCAAGTGTGTCTTATACGTGCATGCTAATCAAAGTTTAAGATTCATTGTCTTAAATGTGAATATTATTGTGGACCTTCTTAAGGTTCAGGCCATAAACCAAATAGCCCCCACCCCCCTCTACAATTTACACTAGTTGTAGAGCTTACAAGGAATATCTAATTTCTTGCATTAGTTTGCTTTGGACTACACCACAAATACTAAGGGTTTCTTATAGTTATTATGCTTTAATGTACCTTTTGTGTGATGATTATGCTCAACATTAACTAGATGCACTAAAGTGGGACCTTTCCTTAGCGCCTTTGATTAGTCCCCTTAACTTTTATAAGACTTCATCCTTTACCATTCTACTTCACCCTTTTCTATTGCCAAAGTGTTAATTTAGGATGGGATCGATGAACATGAGCATGCCATTTATTAAATAACTAATAATCTATGTAGACTTGTTAGGATATTCCGACACATAGGAAATAGTTAAGTATAACTTGGTCTAGTGTAGAGTTAGGTAAAGTGTGTTTCTTTACTATGTATTGTAACGTACAATCTGACGGTCACGATATGTAGTGATCCAACGGTTCATTCTCTCTTCCATATTACTGACACTTGATCCATGGATTAGCACCCATTTGGTCCACGATCTCTATTTAAAGAGCATGGAGGGCCATTCGTAGGGTAACCATTCATGAGAGAAGCTTATGTAAATTTTCATTTTTTTATTAATAAATTGCCTGAAGTGGCCACATTGGCTCAGGCCGTGGACTGTTTCCCTCTTTGAGGGTTTTAACCATGTCAACAATACTGGTGTATTGATCTGTGATCTGTTTGTGAGTGGTGTCCTTTGGTGTTCTGTATGAGGAACTTACCCTGTAAATTCCTACATGGTATCAGACCTATTTGAGGGCTACATCTGTTGGTGATCCAAATTTGAAGCTGGTAGAAATACATCCGACTGCCGTTTCCTAGATCTACTATTTCTGACTACTTTCAGGCCGAGAGGACTGCTCTATTGTGTTAGAAGCATCTGTTCCAGTGAGAAACCCATTTCATTTCAAAAGATTTCCGGTAGCCCTAGCTGCGTCATTTTTAAGATCTAGATGTATACAATGTTTATTTGTAGTTTGTAGTTATTTTCTCTCTGTTTATTTCAATTTATTTATCTCTTTGTTTTTTTATTACTGGATCTACACCTTTCATTTCTGCGTATGCTCTTTGCCCCGCGACTCTGTGCGATCTGGGCAAATCAAAATAAAATAGGAAGGTTTTCTCATGCGTATGCTCTTTTTCGTTGTGCCTTAGTGTGATCTCGGAAAATTAGAAACATTGAGGAAAATTGTTAGTTTCCGGGTAAAACTAACTTCAAACCATAAGGTTTTTTTTTTTTTTTTTTTTGTATGTCCGTTTTAGGTTTTGTGGTTTTTGTTTTGTAGGCTAAAAAGAGCTTTCTCAAGTAAGCATGCACCCCAAAGCTTCGGTGAGTAAAAAAAAAAAACCCCTTCTTCTTTTCCAAAAATGACTAACCTTTTAAACTAGCTCACTTGGTCCAAAGTTACTTTATGAGAATAGAGGTCTTGAGTTCAAGTATTTCTCTTGGTTGAGCTAATTAGATTAAGTTTGGAAAGGGGGCGGATTTTTTTTTTTTTTAATACAACATTATCATTCATTTCCGCACATTCCCACACTTCGTCGGCATCTTCAACAACTTTCCTTTAAAAAGCCATAACTTCTTCATCCAGAAGCCGTTTTTAGAGCCGTTTTTTTGTTGAATCAGCCTAATTTTTTGAGATCTTTTCATTGGAACACTTAGTTTCAACATCTATAGCTTCAATTTCTGTTAAAATGGAAAGTCCATGCCAATTTATTCTTGACAGCACCAACTACTTCGAATGGTGGTCCTACATTATGGATTTACTTAGAAGTAAAGGTCTTTACAGAATAGCCTCAAGCCAAGAAACCAAACCGAAAGATGAAGATAAGGCATCCAAATGGGAAAATAGGCAAGATCAAGCATGTGGATTGATAGGGATATCTATTTCTCTAGACCTTAGATTCCATATCGTAGAACTTGATACTCCTAATGAAGCAATGAAACAGATCACTAAAGTTTTTGGAATTAAAAATGAACTTAGAGCCCATCAACTCAAAAATGAGTTGCTTACATTGGACCCCAATAATTTTTCTTCCATTGAATATTTTTTGTCCAAGTTCAATACCCTTAGACTTCTCTTGGAAGGTTTTAAGGTTAATAAATAAGATGGTAACCTTATCTATTCCTTTCTTACTAAGTTGGGACTGGCCTACTCTGTGTTTGTTTCCACCTTCCATTCTACAAGAGAAGCCTTCATTTCTCAAGGACAAGAATACAAGTCCCCTTCCTTTGATTCCTTTTGTGATTCTTTAATAAGAGAATGGAAACTCTTCTAAGAAAGCCTTAGCTGCCCAGCAACAACCAAATTCAAAGATCGTATCCTAAAAATAATGGTCCTAAACCAAACAAGGGCCCTAAGAAATTTCAACCTCAAAATGAAAAATCATTTCAACAAAATGATAAGGCAAATAAAAACAAAGGGAAGAAGACTCGCAGACATTGCCACTTTTGTAATCAAGATGGCCACTTAGAATCCAAATGCTTTAAGAAGATGGAAGCCTTGGAAGCAGCAATGAAGAAGCATAACGTCCATTTGGAGCACTCAAAAACTTCAACTTCATCTTCAGGAATGACACTTTCTGCATGTGGTTGTCAAGCATCTCGGTCTGGATATGCACTAAATGTATCTTCTTCTTCTCATTCTCATGAGTGGCTTATTGATTCTGGAGCTTCTTATCACATGTTAAAAAGCAAAGCCATGTTTTCTTCTTTAAATGATTGTAACACCAAAAATATATATGTTGGTGATGATAGATATCTTAGTGTTGTAGGGACTGGAACTGTTCCTATAGACAATGGTCAATCCAATGATGTATTATGTGTTCTAACCTTATCCTGCAACCTTATATCTGTATATCATATAACTCATTCAGGTGAAGGTAAAATCGTTGAATTTTCATCTCACGATGTTGTAATTAAGGACCTAAGAGATCCTAGACAGATTTTAGCTACTGGCATTGCTGATGATTCTACAAGGT
>APFE031459235.1:0-15825 GCA_000404065.3 Pinus taeda | reverse complement strand
AAATTCAAAATAAAATAGTTATATATCTATATTAATAGACCATTATATTAATTTTAAATATAAATTAACATAATTTCAACACTATTTAAGCTTAATTATTAAATATTATTTTAAATTTCAAATAAAACAGTGAAATATCTATATTATATTAATTCACAATTATATTCACTATAAAAATAAACTAACATAATTTCCATAATGATATTATCATTTTTAATTATAAAATATTGAAAACTAATATAAATATCATTGTTATTATATTTATCATCCACAATTAATTATAAAATCATAATAAAATAAAATAAATTCAATATTTATATTATGTGTTTTATTAAAATTTAAAATATATAAAATTTAATTAAAATATTGTAAAATTAAATTATTAATATGTATTTTTAAATTAAAAGTTAAGTAGTAAATGTATTTTGGTTATAAAATCATTTTTAGGACTTAATATGATAGAGGACTTGTACCTAATATAATAACTATCTTGCAAAATATATATATAGTATATGACTATTATATATATATATATATATTATTATATTAATAATATATGGAAAAAATATTAATTCTAAAATATTGCTAATAGTAATCATTGTTTTCAACATATGAAAGATTTTTTTATTATTACTTTTAATAACATATTAATTAATTTACAAAATAAATGTAATTGTCAAGCACCATAATATCTATACTCAATCTCAATCACATGCATAAAATAATGTTAATTCTAAAATTTATAGTAAGTGTGATGTGTGTGAACATGTCACTTTGTGAGTCAATATGTGTAATGTTTGTGGGTATGTGTATGTTTGTGTGCGCCATTTGTTTGTTGTGTGCATGTATGCATGTGTGTGAATGTGCCTCATTGACAATGGATTGTGTGGGTGGGGTGAGTGGTTAGTTCCATGCCAATGATGGGCCATTTTTTGGGTCATATAAGCTCTCACCTTCATGTGATTAGCCCTGGTAGTAGAGCTTTTACATCTCCAAACCAAGAAGAACTTTCTATACAGTAATTTTTTATTATTTAAAACATAGGATTAACTTCAAAATATTGAAATGGGTTTTCTAGTATTATTTAAATATTATTTTTATTATATTATTATGCAAACCATGACACTCAAGGTTCAAATCCCTTATAAAGTAAAAAAGCAATAACATGATATTTATATAATAGCGTCAATTTGTAATAACACATATCAATTAATTATTTAATATTAAAATCAATACAATACAATAAATTTTATTAATTTTATTTAACATTTTCATTAAGGAACTAGACATCATAAGCATACACACTCTTCTAAATCCATTGTAAAAGTTATTATTATAGTTTTATAAATATGTATGTTGAAATAAATTAATTAATTAAAAAACACAATTTATTAAATTAATTGAAATCTATATTTGACGTCTATGAGTCAAGATACTCAACCTTATCTCATTGCAAGTTAGATTCCATGCTCATGTTATTTGTGCAAGACATTCTTTGGAAGCTTACATTGTTTCAAATAGAGTCATGTTAGATTCTCACTTTTAGGAATGTATTCACAATGTTCTCAATGTGCTCTCCCAAAAATAGCGTCCTTCAAGACATCCTCTATGTTTTTCTTTGACAAATTCAACCCTTACTCAGTGTAAGCTTCGAGGGAAAAAAAATAAAATCAATCTTTACCTTCACACTGAAACCATTCACAAATTAATTACAAACAAAACTTTTAATATAAAAATTACAGCAATAATAGATTATAAAGAAAAGGATGTAAAAATCTATCAATGAAAATATTTGTTAGCTTGATATTAAATCTTACAAATATCTATTTTACTTTGAAAAATTTACTAAGTTGCAAAGCAGATGTATAAAAAATTGTTGTCCATTTGAAAATAAGGAGGGAGGAATAACAATTTTAATTCACTAGTCATTCCTAAAGAGAAAATCTTCCTCTACTAGTAATATTAACAATGTACATTTGCTACCAATAATAATATTGGTTCTCATTATTTCATATATAAAATAGACCAACTATTTTCAAAATTAATTATATTTATATATATTATGAATGTAAAAATATTACACAAATTTTAAATAAATTTAAATTTTCAATGTTTTAAGTTTATATAATATTGTACCTATATATTATTATATATCACTCAATAATAGGACTAGCCTTTGCACTATTAATATTAAATATTAAATGTATTTATTGTTATGCACACTCAGAGAACTGAAAGAAGCAAGTAAAAAAACTACAACTCTTCAAATATAAAATTTGAAAGTCATGGACCAAGATTGAACTGTATTTTGATAATTTTTAAAAAGCTCAGTGTTAGAAAATATCATAAATTATAAAATAGTAATACTAAGTTAAAATGTTGTTTAATGAAGGGCAATTAAAAGAGTTGTTAAAGATAATTTTGAACACAACAGTCTAAAAATGCAATCATAAAACAAATAATTTTTAACACAACAATCTAAAAATGCAATCATAAAACTCACAAACGCTCTAAAAATGCAATTATAAAACTCACAAATTCCTTGGTCATTATATACTTTCTCCTCATGAATGAAGAATTAGAGGGATCGACCATTGTGATGAATGAATAATGAGAGTGGTAAATTTACGAACGAAGAGGAAGAGATCAAAATTTTTACAGTATGAAAACAATCGCAGTCGATGGAGTGGATTATTCATGGACATGGTAGTTTTTTTTGTTCCCTTCAATTTGTTTGTTTATCTCTTTAAGGATTATTCATGGATAGGGTAGTTTTTTTTGTTCCCTTCAATTTGTTTGTCTATTTCTTTAATTCATTCCAAAAATTGGTTTCTCTATTTATTCAACTGGTTAACCAGGGAGGGGTGAGATTGATTAATTTTATGTTCCCTTAATTTGTGTGTTTAATTCATTTTACTTGGACATTTATGTAACTTGATTTTTTTTCTCTGTTCAATCTACACATTAAGCATGCATGGGTATTCTTTTTTCTCAAGCACTTTAGCGTAAAGTTGTTTGTCTTATGGAGTGCTCCATAAATTTTTAGTGTAGTGTTAGATGCATCAATTTCATCTGTAGTGTTGTGTTATGCTTGTAATTTGTGTTGTGTAGGTGTATGTGTTAATTATGTAAAAGTTTGTTTTGTGTGTCTTTGGATTTGTGTTAATTGAGAGAGAAAGTCCTCCTTGTTTTTCTTATGGAGTGCTCCATAAATTTTTAGTGTAGTGTTAGATGCATCAATTTCATCTGTAGTGTTGTGTTATGCTTGTAATTTGTGTTGTGTAGTTGTATGTGTTAATTATGTAAACGTTTATTTTGTGTGTCTTTGGATTTGTGTTAATTGAGAGAGAAAGTCCTGGTTGAGGAGAATATGCACTGGTGGTTGAAGGGTTCACTTCATCAACAAATAATGCTTTCAGAGTGAGTTGGAGTGAGTTGGTACTCATGGAAATACTTTCTTGAATTATTTTAAAATTCATTCCTCACCCTTTTTTCTGTTTCCTTTTTTGATGAGTTGGAATTTATATACAGGAGCTAGAGTGGTGTTTCCAATGATTTTGCCGTAGAGAATGAGGATTTTCTAGCTCCTTTGCAACCACCAATTTATGGAGTTTTGAAAAAAAAAAAAAGATTACTAGGAAGCAAGGTTTGATGGCGTTGTTCTCCTCTATTTCTTGTTGCAAGTTATGAATATCTATTTGATATGTTTATAGAACATTTCCATTGTAGAATAGTTATGCCAACAGAGTCAGTTTTAGTCCTTTGCATCCATCTATGTTCACATAAGTGTTGACTATGGCCCGAATGTGAGGTATTAGGTGTATTTCCATGTAATAAGTCTCACCACCCATCAAAATGTTTAGCTATTGATAGCATTGGTCTCTCCAAACTCCCAATTGAGCTCCTCCTTTTCTCATTTCATGGTTGTGTTATATGTTAGAGAATTGGTCTCTACAAATGGCCAATTAAGTCCCTCCATTTATCATTTCATGGATGTGTTGCGTGTTATAGCATTGGTCTCTCTAAATGCCCAATTGAGATCCTCATTGTCACATATCATGGTTGCACCATTTGCTACAGCATTGGTCTCTCTAAATCCCCAATTGATCTCCTCCTTCTCCCATTTCATGGTTGTGCAACAATTGTCACATATCCATAAGAGTTTGGTATAAATAGTTGGTTAGGTGGATAACCTGATGAAGCTAAAGTTGCTTAAAGACCACTAGCACCAGTCATAGAACCACTAATTTACGTAGCATGAGCAATAGCTTCTAATTAAGTATCATATTATGTGTGGGTAGATTAAACATGAGATTTAAAAGGTGGCTCAATCAATTGAGAGGAACCGCCAAAAACCTTCATATAGATAGACACCGACAAAAACCTTTCATAAAAAAACCATATAGAGCTAGATCTAGTCATTTGTGAGAAAAACTCAACATTTTTTGTTGATTTTGCAATTTAGAAGCAAAAACTCGAAGAAACCCCAGAATATACATTTAGATGTAGAGATTCCCCTCGTAGAGCTTAGCAGGAAAGAAGCTAGCTACATAGCTAGTTACAAATCCAATTGTAGATGCATTGTTAGTTGCCTACCTAGCATTTACTAGGAAAGAAGCCTACATGCCCTAGATCCAATCCTAGATGCATAGCTAGCTAGTTGCATAACCCACATAGCTAGTTACAAATCCAATTCGAGACGCATAGCTACATAGCCTACATAGCTAGTTACATATTCAATTCTATTTTAGACAAAACTTTTTGTGTAATACAACAATTAATGAATGTTTTGATTTGTTAAGAAAGCACGATGAAATTAGTTTTGATGACATTTTCTCCACGCTCGTGTTGCTCTTTTCAATAGAATTCCTATCAAAGAGTGTGGGTGTCGTGAACGATATATCTAGAATTCTTTTCAAAGAGTATGGGTGTCATTTAGGTGTACCAAGAAATTTTACTCTGTCTTGAATATCACAAAAAATGGATTCTGCAGATGGTTATGTCCATAATCTTACGTGTTGTAGTTCCCAATAGTGCTTGGATTTTCAAAAGATGTTTTAGTATTCAAGGGATAGATATGCTTGTGTTTTCAAGGGCTTTGAGGACTATTTTGATCATGAAATACCATCCAAATCTCGTGGCATGTTTGATATATATGGTTTCCTAGAGGTGCAACGCCAACACCTCATAATGATAATATAGATACTCATGTTATTCACTTTACGATGAGTTGTTTCTATAAATTCTTCCCATGTAGAGACCCTATTTTATAACAATACAAGAGGTATTCCTAAATACTATGAAGTAATTTGACCTCTATTAAAACCCAAGGTTCGACTTAACCTGATTTGAACCATCTCTGAACAATTGAAGGAGAACATTTCTTATTTGTTAGTGTTCACTATAGCTCCTGGGGCTTCCATAAAAAATTGTAAAATCCTACCCATTCTTTTCACCTCTCTCTAGGTTGGTAAACTAAATAATATAATGTTGTCAACAAACGTTGATGAGAAATAGGAAGATCTACCCCTTATGAGAAAAGGTCGTAGACGTGTCCTTATACACTAGCTTTTTGAAACATTCGACCAAGTCCTTTCATGTCTAGAATAAAGAGAAATGTTGATAGAGGATCACCATTCCTGAGCCCTTTGGAAGGATGAATAGTATGATAGGGTGAACCATTGATCAAAATAGAGAAAAAAATGAGATAATGGATGCCACACACTCTATCCATTGTTCAAAGAAACCATAAGCTTGGAGAACCTGAAATAAGAATTGCCATCTAAATCTTTCATGGGCCTTCGATAAGTCTAGTTTAATGATATAACTAAGAATTTTTACGGCCTCAAAGAATAAATAATTTCTTGCACCATAATAACTCCATCCACAATTTGACACCCTTCTATAAAACTAGTTTGAGATGGGGAGAATAATAATGGAAGGAGCAGTTTCAATCAATCAACTATTACCATAGAAATAATTTTAAAAAGAATTCTACATAGAGAAATTGATCTGAAAGACTCTGGAATTTCAAAGGGACATGCTTTTGGGGCTAATGCTAGGAACATAGCGTTGAGTGTTGCATGAAATGATCCCAACCATCTTGATTCCTCAACTACTTCTTGAATTTCCTTGCCTAAAAATGCCCAACATGCTTGCAATTAGTATCTCGTAAGGTCATCCGGTCCAAGTGCCTTGTTCTTAGGCATGTTCATAACCACCATTTCAACCTCAGACGTGGATATTGGTCTCATTAATGTAATATTTTTCTCACTATTAATCACTCTTGGTATGTGTTGAATCATTGTATTTATAAATAATTGTCTTCCTGAACTGTCCTCCGTCAAGAGATCATTAAAATAATGCATTGATTCACTTTCTATATCTCAATGTTGTAGTTTCTTATCTCCATCCTTTCCTCTGAAGGAAAAAAATTGTACGCTCAATCATAGCATTGTGGAAGAACTTTGAGTTACGATCTCCCTCCTTGATCCATTGTATCCTAGAATTTTACTTCCAAAGAGTCTCTTCTTGTTACCTTTTGTGCTCTATATTTTGAAGGGTTTGTGCCTCTTCTGCTATAAACTCTGAGGTTCTTCCTTCTAGAATGATTCTTTGTTGGATGCTAGCCATTTTACTTTCCCACTCTGTCTTGTCTTCAAAGATATTCCAAAAGGCATGGTTATTCCAAAATTTTATCCTTTCCTTCAAATATTTTAGCTTGAGTTAGAATGTGTTCATTTTGTTGGTCCCTCTAATATCCAAATCCTTCCACCATTTGGCTAATAAATGTGTAAGACCAATGGATTGAAGCCAAAAGCTTTCAAAACGGATAGGCTAATTTAGTGGGGCTTCTTTCAGATCAGTTTCCAATCAAATGGGTTAGTGATGCTACCCCATGCAAGACAAAATTGAGGCTTCAATAAATATATCATTCTATAAAACTTCCTTTGATAACAAAAAATGATCCAAACAACACGCTATATGATTGGTGCCTCTACGATGATATTCCAGGTAAACATCCTATTGTTTGTTGGAATGTGTATAAGGTGCAATATCTATGATCCAATCAAAATCAAAGGATGCTTGGCCTAACCTATGAATGCCTCATTTTTTCTCCTCTAATGATCTTATGATATTAAAATATCCTCCAACCAACCATAAGACATTTCCTATCATTTGTTTCACCTTCTGTAGTTGCTTCCAAAAAACCTTCTTGTCCCTTGTACCTGGAGGGTTGCAAACCACCAATAGAAAAAAATTATTTTGTTCCGACATACCTAAATCTACCTGTAAGAATTCGATCATAAGCCGTCCAGTCTTGGAAGACCACTTCATGTGGTTTCCACCAAACATCTAAGCCTATTGCACTACCCGTAGCGTTGGGAGACATGGACTCACATCCTTTCCAATAAGTGCCTGCTATTTGATTCATTTTCTCCCCTATTAGTTTTGTTTCATGTAATATAACAACCATTATGTTTTCCTTTGTTATTCAGTCCCTAATATATCGGTGTTTGTATCCATCTTATGTTCCATGAAATAATTCTCGTGATGATGAGTTGGGAAAAGGAAATGTCTTCTCTGTCATAGCTATTGCTTGATCTGTATTACCCTGGTTCACTCTCGTGTTTTGTCTCGCTTCCTTCTTCAGTGTATTTGTCTTCTTCTCATGTTCTTTAATAAGGTCCTTTAGTGTAATTTCTTTCTCCTTGTCCTTAAAATCTTGGAATGACTGATCTATTGCGTCCAATATTGAGTTTCATCAGTTTCTTTTCCACTTGAGATAAGCATTTGCATAGATCTCTCTTTCCTCTTTGGACAAGTCCCCCGGTTCTTATTGCACCTAATCATTCACTGGTGTAGCTAATACCCTCTCTTCATCTGAGAGGTTTGATGAATTTTTCTTTAGTAAAGGAGATATTTCCTCAAAACCTGGCAGTGAATAAAAGTCAAAACTACCTTGTATATCTTCCTCCTCTTCGAACTTACATTTTAGCACACCTTTTGTCTAGAGTTCATTTTGTGGGAATAATATTCATATCGATGGCTTCTATGTTCTGAGAGTCTTCTTCCATATCCTCCAGTGCGGAAAATAAATTCTTCCCCTCCAACCCCTTTGTATTATAAGAGGTTCAGTTCTTGTGAGTTTGTCTCTGTGTAGCGACCTTATTGAAACCATCATTTTACATTTGACCACCGCAAGCTCGTTCCTTTGTTCTTAGTGCACACTCTCTTATCAAGTGGTCATGCCCATGACAAATTCTACATCTAAATGAAACACACTCATGATATAGAGGTTGTTTCCAGATCTCTCAATGATAGTCCAACTCTATATAATCTGATAATGGTTGAGATATTTTCATATACACACCTAACCTAGCATGTGATATGTTCTTACCTCTTTTTTTTACCTTTGATACCTTGAAAAAAAATCCTAGTGCTTTCCCTATACCTTTTAGAATTTTTGGTATCCATAAATCTACTCGTAAAGAGTACAATATTACCCATATCGGTGCTTCTATGAATTTCTCCTTATGTGGGTTGAAACAAGCTTCCCAGTGCCTAATGTAGAGACCCACATTATTTAGGAAGTATGATCTCCCTTCAAAGATCCTACCTTTATCTTCAAGGTGAGAAAAGATGAGTGTGAAGACACATTTCGGTCCGAGTCCCAAATCCACCACTCCTTTTGGTTTCCAGTTATGTTGTATCCAACGCTCCAATTCCTTCTTCACGGGTCAAATTGCTACACACTTACATATAAAATCAGTTATGTTGTATCCAATGCTCCAATTCCTTCTTCACGGGTCAAATTGATACACACTTACATATAAAATCACGATCTGCAATGCATTTCCCGTGCTCTTCTAGACATATTGTAGGAGTGATAAATCTAAGGTTCTGAGGGGCGTTAGGGATACATGGACCTTGTAGACTCATTTTACACTTATCTCCCAAAATAAGCATTTAAGAGTAACTTGAGGATCCTCCTTTTGTACCAAATTTTCCTTCCCATTGAAAATACATACTAGCAAGAGCATTCCAGAAGGAGGTGTGACCCTCTCTTGCCTTTAAAATCATGTTTAAAGAATCCTTGTCTGCAATATCTGAGTTTGTGTAGTTTTGAACATGGATTGAAAGTGGGAGAACCAAGGCTACCCAAATTCCATAATCAAAATTTTTAGCTGAGCAGTTTCAACAACGCCTTACCGCTTTCATCGCCTCACCCCAAATTATTTTTAAATTCAAATAGGTTACTAGTAACCATTTAAAAAATGCTTACTATATGTACAAAATTGAACAAATGCTTTTCAATTTATTAACCAAATTGAATAGTTATAAATTTATACTTACTAAATATTTAATTGAGTAGATTATAAATTCATATTGATCAAATATCTAGGTAAATAGGTTATAAATTTATATTTATAAATACCTAATTAAATGGTTTATGAATTAATATTTATTATAAAAAGATTAATACAAAACATTGCATTAAATAAAAATACTATATATTAAAAAAAAATATTTTCTAATATTCTGTTGAAGTTTACAACTATTCACGTCCATGTGCTTGTATGTCAACACGATTCTAGCGCAAGATTGACAAGTCACCTACAAGCACAAATGTTCATTCCAAGGCCTGCCACCACTATAAACCTTACACTCTATAGTATTCTATTAAAAGATAAATTTTTTTAATTTTTTTTACAGAAAATTAGAAAATTATTTTAAGAAACTTACTTTTAAATTATATATAAAATACATACCATGCATGAAAGACCAAGGAGACAATTGTCTAGTTTTGTAATGGAATGAGAGGTTAATAACCAGGTAGCCCTCTCGAGGGCCATTTCTACCATGCGTCCCAAAAGTGGAAGTATAAATTCCTATATTTATAATTAAATATATCATCTTTCTAACTGATATTTGATTAGTGCGATATAAACCCTTACTATCCCAAAGTAATGACAACATTTATTAAAAATCATCTTCCATCCAATAAAACCCAAACCTCACATAAAATTATAGCTACAAGCAAAACCCTAATTTCATATGAACTACCAACAAAATTCTTATAAAAATAATTTTATTGATTTTTTAATTTACTTCTTTAATCTCGTATAATTCCATTCTTAATAATTTTTAATGTGACATCAACAATCTATATATTATTATTGATAATGATATATTTTACGATTGATGTAATATTAATATTAATATCATTATTCTTTGAAATTTAGTGATAAATGATTCTTCCCTGCCGTAAACAAGCTGGCCTATAGTTTAAAAGATTGGTTTAAGTAATGCTCTTCATGTAAAAGCAGGAAAGCACATGACAACTCAGCTCAGTTTAAAAGATTGGTTTAAGTAATGGTGATTAAAAGATTGGTTTAAGCAATGGTGATTAAAAGATTGATTTAACAACTTGAACACAAAGGTAAAAAAACAAAAAAAAGAGCTTAAAACGAAATTCTAGCGGCCCTTGATGAATGAATGAGTGATTATATAGTAGCGACTGGCAATTGATGAATGAAGAGTAATATTAATTGTCAATGGAGAGGATGTTGTGCTCAGAGGAGGAATTTTTACACCTCCGAAAACCAGAGTGAAGGAAAGGCAGCAGGCGATTGGGGTAATTTTCTGTTCCCTTGGTTTAATCGGTTTGTCCCTTTAATTCATTCCACGGGGAATTTTGAGAGTAACCTGACGAATTTTGTTTCTCTGTTGAATGATTCAACAGGTTAAGCATGGAGTGGACTCTGTTAGCTCTTTATTTCTCTCTGAAACACTGTGATGTGATGTAAAGTTGTCTGTCTTACGGAGCGCTCCAGAAATGTGTCGCGTGTGTAAATGTTTGTGTTATGTCTCTTGGATTTGTGTTAATTGAGAGAGAAAGTTGTGGCTGACGAGAATATGCAGCGGTGGTTGAACATTTTTTAATTATTTTTTTAAATTCTTTTGTTTCTGATCGGATGATTTGGAATTATTTCATATACAGAAGCTAGAGCAGTTTTTCCAGTGCTTGCTTTTGGAGCAGAGAATGAGGAGTTTCCAGAGTTTCAACGGCCGCAAAAGAAAGATGCCTAAGAAACAAGGTTAGTATTTTTTTGTTGATTGCCCTGTTCTGTAGATGTTTAGTTGTTTATTTTAGAAAGACGAAATGGCACGACCTATTTATTTTCCTTGCTATTCTGATAACCACATTGCTAGGCGAAATGGCTTGGCCTATTTAAACAAAAGAAAAGAAATCTGGCCTATCTATACCCTTACCTTACAGATAGGTATTCCTTTCCTTTGTTCGATGACCCGAATGGTGGGCGAACCTTACCTTATCTTCCAACTAGGGGAATGGAGCGCTTATCTGGTCTTTCTTTAATCAACTACGGAACGGTTTTGTGTTGTTTATGTAACAATCGAGGATATGAGGGAGATAGGTTGTGGGAAGACCTCGGTTGATGCTTTGTGGAATAGCAGTGGGGAGACGAAGATTGCTGCTATGCTATGGTATGTGGATGGCAGAGGGTGGTGTGGTAAGACCCTCGTGGATGCTATGCGGCTGGTCCAATTATCTAGGGGAGATGGGAATTCGGTTATGTGTCTAGTTTTGTCTTTGAGCTTGGTCAGTGACTAAATACCAAGACTCTCGTCAGGGAATGCTCTAAATCCTGATGCTTCTTATGCTTTAGTAATTGCTCCGGGAGTATTCTATCATTAGTATTCTAACATTCTACCTTGGTTCTAACATTCTACCTTGGACTTTAATTGCGTGGGATCGTTTAATAAAATATTCTCACAACGCCCATGGCTTTGGTTGGGTGCATAGTTTGAGAAATGAATTTATTGATTGGCTTTAATAGTTTTATGAATGAATTTGAGCATTATACATGTGTTAAGTGGGGTTAATTAGAGTGTCGGGTTTATGTTCGTTCGTCAATAGGAGCGAGTTGTTTTTTTTGGGGATAGTTAAGACTTACCCCTTTCGGTTGTGGTTGATTGTGCAATTCTAAAGCGACACCTCGGAAGAACCCCAGATATTGATTTAGATGTAGAGATGCGCGCTGGAAGATGGCAGTTCCAATTCTATTTTAGACGCAGCTTTCTGTTTAACGCAACAATTCAATGAATGTTTTGATTGGTTAAGAAAGCACAGCGGGTGAAATTAATTTTGATGGCCTTCCTTTTCTCCACACTCGTGCTGGTCTTATTATTGCTATTTACCATCAAAGAGTGTGCGTGTTGCATTAATATCGTTTCGTGAATGAACCATTATTAAGGAAGTCGGAAAAATCTGGAAACATCAACTCCCTCCCAACTGCTTTTAGCATCTGGAAACATCACGTGAATAATTCCTAAATAGGTTAGGTAGGCTTTTCAGTGAGCGTATTCTAAACAGAACGTACGATTTCAGGGACCACACGTACCAGATACCATTTCATGGGTAGGAACCAGATGTACCTTTTCATGGGTAAGAGCCCGATGTACACTTTCATCCCAGGACTATCATCCTTCACTTTCAGGACTCTTTGAGAATGCTATCTATAATTTTGTTTATACTTATCACCCGTTCATCGATGAAAAAAATCCTCATCCATTTGTGTGTTTCCATGTCTAGCGATTTTAACTTGTTGTGTGATGAAAATGCACTTGAAAATCATAAATTATATGTTCTTGAATCTGAGAAAGTGCACTTGAGATTCAGTTCTTTCTCCGGTAGATTTCGACTACTAATTAGGGGTGGTCTGTCGCAAAAGGATTTCTAACAAGACCACTCCAAAATTATATACATCGTTACTTTAGAAGCTTGCATAAAATCTTGGAAGCTTCTATATGATGGGAATCATTATAGATAGATCGATCTCCGTTGGTGGAACCCAATCCAAACGAACCCAATCCAAACATCTTTCTTTTTCTAATTGTAGTGCTTTGCTCCTCTTCCTTCTTCTCAACCAACCATGAAAGAAACTCATAGTCTGTCACTGCGTCGGCTCTTGCCAACAAATTGAAACACCCTGAAACACCCTTTCTTTATCTTCATCACTACTTTAACCCTCTGCAGCTGTATCCACCTGTTACTTTAACCCTCTCTTTTTTCTCACCTCAAACCCGAGCAAGCATTGCTTGGTTGAATTTAGTCTTGAACAAATTCATCAAAGAATTTGTTTAAATCTATTCCATGGCAACTCAAACTCAAACTCAAGCCACCCTTATTCCTTCTTTCTATGTTTGCTTTAACATGAATCCAAGGCGGATATCAGAAGCCAAGAGCCCAAGGTGCTTACCTGCCAACCGAATTGAATCCTGACGTGAATTTGAATAAATATAAGTTTTGGGTACATTGGCGGAATCTTGTTCTTTCCTTCTCATTGAAGATCTATTAGCAGAAAACACATATTCTGTGTTGTCTTTAGAGTATTATGTTTCCAGGTTAGAGTGGGAAGGGCTTTAAATTCGCAGGAGTTGATTGTTTGTACTTGGCAAGGATTTGTGTCTGGGAAGCTTCAGATTCAAATAGAGAAGAACCCATAATTTCCTACAAGTTTATTTTTTTTAATATTTGTTATAAGGCTTTTTTATTTCATGTTATTCTCACTGTTCCTGTAGTACAAAATTCAAAAATCAAATCTGGGAAAAATATGTGGAAAGTTTTTATTAGGAAAAATATCTAGGAAAAATGAAATTATGATAGATCATATGTAAGAGTGGGAAATAGGAATGTGATGATGATGGGGAGATAAAACAATCATACCACTTGATAATGATCTCCGTTTTAACTGTTTTAGGTGACAAAGATTCTTTTTTCCTCTTTGTTATTAATGATTAAGTAGTTTTATCAATTTATTTATTTTTTTTTATTGAAGTTTCAAATGTAACATTAGAGAAAAATATTTACCAAGAATTTGTATTGTTCATTTAGAATTTCTAAAATAAATATGTATTTTGTCATTATATATTTTATTATATCGGGTTATTCATTATTTTATTTTATATTTTAATTTGAAAAAATATAACATTCAATTTTTGAGTATTAAAATTTTATATACACAGTGAACTTCTATTAATAAAAAATGAACAAAAGTAAGTTACCAAATGTATTTTTCTAATTTATTTTCAATATATAATTGTTAGATTTAATTATTATGATATTAAATTTATAAATTATACTATATTTGAATCACTTTACATAATAATATTATATTCATGTTTTTTTTGTTTTTCTTTCATCAGTGGTCATGCCATATATATATATAATTAATGGATTTTTTTAATGAATTGTGCATTTAATTATGTTACAAGTTGTTAGGAAGGGTTGTATACTAACAATATCATTTCATTGTTGTATGCTATAGAAAATTGATCAATACCAAAGTTGCAGGTGGATGGAAGACCTTATCTATTTTTGTGTTTTGTAATGTTGTAATTAGGGTAAAATATATATTTTTTTCTTTAGATGTGCGCATCAAAGAATGTACATGAACACAAACTACCATTAAGAAAAGGAGTACGCTTTTTTTTTTTGTTGGAGGGGAGTTCTACCCCTCCAAAAGGCTCTTAGGAAGGTTGAATGGTAACCCTCTTTTGAGTTGTGTTCCTTGTGCTCATGGTTTTCATGATCTTTAGTTTATAGTAACTCCAATATGTACAAACACAAATATATCTCTTTATTACCATAATAATTTATAAACATGTTTTAAACATCTTCCCAACATACACACAAATGGAAAAGTCACTTTTATTCACTTAAATCATTTAACATTTTTTCAGTGTTTTAAACATCTTCCCCACATACTCACAAATAACAAAGCCACTCTTATTCACATAAATTACTTAACATTTTTTCAATTTTTTAAACAACTTCCCCACATACACACAAATGACAAAACCACTCTTATTCAACTAAATTATATAACATTTATAACCTAAATTTATTTATATTTTATAATTTATATTTTTCTTTTTTGGGTTTTGGATGATTGTCGTATTATAAAGTATTATGCAAAAAGTGAGGCTAGAGATTCAAGTCCCTTATAAAAGAAAAAAAGATAACATGATATTCATATAATAACATCACTTTGTAATAACACATATCAATTAATTATTTGATATTAAAATCAATACAATACAATAAATTTTATTATTTTTATTTCAAATTTTCATTAATTTTAATAATTTATAATTTTCTTTTTCATAATACTATAATTTAATAATGTGGAAAAAATGTTAATTCTAAAACGTTGTTAATCATAATCATTGTTTTAAAAAATAATAAGAAAATAAATACTTCTCAATTTTCATAACATACTAATTAACTTATAAAATAAATTTAATTGTCAACATCATAATATATATATTTAATCTTCATCATATGCATAAAATAATGTTAATTCTAAAATTTTTAGTAAGTGTGATGTGTGAACATGTCACTTTGTGAGTCAATATGTGTAATGTTTGTGGATATGTGTATGTTTGTGTGCACCCTTGTTAGTTGTATGCATGTATTCATGTGAATGATTATGCCTCATTGGCAATGGATTGTGTGGGTGGTCATATGTGGTTAGTCCCATGCCAATGATAGACCATTTTTTGAGTCATATAAGCTCTCACGTTCATGTGGTTAACCGTGTTAGTAGAGATTTTACATCTCCAAACCAAGAGAAGCTTTCTATATAGTATTTTTCAATTTACTGAAACATAACTTTAACTTCAAAACATTAAAATAGTTTTTTAATAATACTTAAATAGTAGTTTCATTATTTTGAAAACATATAAATATATAAATATTGTAACATAACAATAAAATAAATTGAAATATTCATCATT
>APFE031459231.1:0-12510 GCA_000404065.3 Pinus taeda | reverse complement strand
GATAAATCTTCCATATTGCTATTTTCATCATGAATATTGTTAGTTCATTGTTGTAAAGTGTTAGTGTGCTATAAAAAAAAACAACACCTTCTACAACAACCTTTTGTCACATCCACATTTTAAAAAATGCCTTGGAACGTGATTGGAATCTCCCATATTGTCTTTTTCATTATGCAGATAAATCTTCCATACTCCTATTTTCATCATGAATATTGTTAGTTCATTGTTGTAAAGTGTTAGTGTGTTAAATTCAATACTATAAGTTCGACAAGAAAAAACCATTTCTCAATTAGCATAATATGTATTTTTCTCTCACCGTGTATTTTCCAGTCATGCATTATAAAACTTCCGTCAAAGAGCACAAGTAACAGATTAACATGTATTTTCCCTTCATTATTTTCATCATAGAGCCAAGAAATCCACGCCTTATCTATAAAGTAACAAAAACATTTTGAAATAAGTTTAATATTTCAAGCCAATGTCTAACCTATAAAGTAACAAAAACTTTTTGAAATAAATTTAATATTTTAAGCAATTAACTAACCTAATTTAATAATTGAAAAATTCTCAAAGATGAATTATACTCCATAATAAGAGAACCAACATTGGAGCCCATACTTTCACTAAAACCAAAAGAAACACAACCACTTGTTAAGAAGAAATTCAAGTAATAATAATAAAACAAAAATAATAAACATAAAAGTATAAAATGGTATTTCCAACACACAGGTATAAATATACATGCACTATGTCCATTATTAGGGTAAATGGGTGTGGAGAAAATTAGTAGAGAACCCAAAATTGTATTTCTAATTAGGAGAGGGGTGGAGAAATGCTTTAAATGTGGATTGTTGTCATTCTAATGAAACCCTTTGCAAAGGGGATGTTAAGATTCTGATAGAGAAGCTAGGCTTGGTAGAAAACACCTTCCTTGTGAACACAAAATGTCAGTGTTTGGTTGCTCATAGTTGTTCTCCTAAAAAAGGGGCAGATGCGTTTTTAAGAGGAGGGGCAGATGAGTTTTGAAGATTTGCAGGATGACTTATAGATCTATGAAAATTCCTTCCATATAGATGCTTGGCATCTTTTATTTCTGACCAATGTAAGTTTATGACATATTATATGAAATTTGTGACCGATACCTCTCACATGAGTTTTTAAGAGGAGGGGCAGATGAGTTTTGAAGATTTGCAGGATGACTTATAGATCTATGAAAATTCCTTCCATATAGATGCTTGGCATCTTCTATTTCTGACCAATGTAAGTTTATGACATATTATATGAAAGTTGTGACTGATACCTCTCACATTATGAGCCATTTATGATGGGAGATTCACATGCTAAGTAGGGAACATCTCTTGAGGAATGATTATTTGTTATATTGGGTAATGATTCCTTTGATAGAGATATTTTTGTAATTTCTGTTTCCTTTCTTGTCAAGTCAAGTTGGGAGAGCATTGTAGTTAGGCTTATATATAGCTACAATGAGTAGAGTGAATCTACCTGGTAACAACCTTGGGCCATTTCTGTGTCTCTTGCTCCGTCCATGGATCGTTGGTTCAGGTTGGCTAATCCTATGATAGAATAATAGAAAACAACATTTTTTCGGCATGTGTAAGAGAATGAGGCGAATTCAAAAATATTAAATGTAAATATAGCGGCTCTGTTAGGATAGTTCAAGTAGATTTTCGAGATCATAAACTGACTTAAATATGACTTTTATATGCAGTGATACGGTTACAAGAGTCATACATACAATCTGACTAATAGACCAGATATTCATACAATCCCCACCAGTCATGGAGCGGATTTCTAGCATGGTTGCTACCATTAGTAAAGGATATTGGAGTTCCCTCTAGCAATCTAAAAAATAAAAACTAAACATTTCATGCTGGTCAGCTTTACTGATATATTCATGACTGATCATCTCTGATGGGTGTGCCTTCTGCGGATAACCTGAGACTATCAAGCAATGCATTCCTTTCACTCAGAATAACATGAAAGAAGTCATTAACCTGTTTAGAGAGAGGATCTAACCCCTAGGTAAGCAATTGTGCACTTTGTTGTAATTCCTGTATAGAAATTCTGATATGTTCCACTTTCTCTGTTCCATCGACAATGTCAGCAGAAGATAATTTCTCAACTATAGGGTGAACATTTTCAATCGCTGCATCCAACAATTCTAGCTCATTCAAAACTCAATCTCAGTCGTTGGCAAAACATCTCTTGATTTCGTCATTAATCCCTCGCTGCAAACTCATGAATGTTGTGGACCACAAAAACTGATCAGGAATATGCAATTCAATCAATGGGCTAGAGTGCCTAGCGAGAGCAGAAGCCACCACACTACAGAGAAATAGGGTTGTTACCTTCACTCCATACATCGCTCTCAAGAAAACACTACCCTTTGACGATGACTTTACCTTCCCAAAGTGAAGGATTTTGCTCATATGTTGTAATATCACAATGCAATTTTCAATCCTACTATTCCTTTGGGTGTTTGCACCATTTTTCCCCTTCGAATCCATTTTTTCCTGCAACTCTTGGAGAGAACCTTTGACATGGAAGAGCTTGTCGTTAGACCAAACGCCATCTGAAAAGTCCAGCAAATGCACAGCATAATGAACATGAAGCTGGAAATATTCGAGCTTTGAAATTTCGACATTTAATGCAAGGCAAATGTCTGAAAGCTTTACAGTGTCATCCAGGTATTCGTCCATCCATTTCTCATCTCATTCTGCTGTAGGAAATTGGAGATCTGTAATAAGGGACTTGAGGTCCGCGTGTGTAGCGGATAAAACCTCCATGGCTTGCTGCATCCACAATCATAAGAATATACTACAACCTAAAATTACACTTAAAATGGAACATCCAAAAGCTCTGAACAACTTACCTGCTTGGTACTTAGTATGTTGTATAGGCTTGGAACTTATATTTGTGTCAACAAATGTATTTTCCATATTTAGTCTAGAATTTGTATCCCTGCCATTTGATTACAAACACAATTGAATCACATAGAAAACCATTCAAAATTCATGTTCTAGATGTTTCTGTTGGACTTAAAATAGCAACAAAGGCTACAGCAGCACACCAGAACTTTTTTCATGCTATGGTAGACATTGAAAAAAAGGAAAAAAAAAATGAAAACAAAAATAATATGACCATCATTATTCTCAAAAGAAACGAGCTCTGTTGAACATTATATTCTTAGCAAATTTATAGTCAAATATTTTGTTAAATGTATAAAAGAAAATCTGTCAAATATACTCTATATGTTAAAAAGGAGACAAAATGCCATAAAGTCCATTTTTCTGGAATGAGAGCTTGAACCATGGCATGCAGAAATAGGGTTAACTTGGAGAAGAAGGTGGAACGCTACAAATTTGACGTCTTGAGTTTGAATATCAAAACAAATCCTTGTCCTAAAATCTCATGATCATAAGAAAATCCTACAACCTAAAATTACACTTAAAATGGAAAATCTAAAAGCTCTGAATAACTTACCTGCCTGGTACATAGTATGTTGTACAGGCTTGGAACTTATATTTGTGTCAACAAATGTGTTTTCAACATTTACCGTTGTGCATTTCGTGATACTTTGAGGTGAATGGAAATTACAATTTCAACTACATATAATAAATTTTTTTGGTTCATTTCTAACAGGCAGGTGCTAAAAAAGTTGTTATCTGAGCTCCAAGCAAGGATGCTCCTATGTTTGTTGTTGGGGTTAATGAGCACCAATACAAATCTGATTTGAACATTGTTTCAAGTGCAAGCTGTACTACTAACTGCTTGGCTCCCTTGGCTAAGGTTTGCAATGATATTTTTACTGAATTTACATTGCTCTCAAGAAAACACTACCCTTTGAGGATGACTTTACCTTCCCAAACTGAAGGCTTTTTCTCATATGCTGTAATATCACACTGAAATTTTCAATCCTACTATTCCTTTGGGTGTTTGCACCATTTTTCCCCTTCGAATCCATTTTTTCCTTCAACTCTTGGAGAGAACCTTTGACACGGAAGAGCTTGTCGTTAGACCAAACGCCATCTGAAAAGTCCAGCAAATGCACAGCATAATGAACAAGAAGATGGAAATATTCAAGCTTTGAAATTTCGACATTTAATGCAAGGCAAATGTCTGAAAGCTTTACAATGTCATCCAGGTATTCGTCCATCCATTTCTCATCTCATTCTGCTATAGGAAATTGGAGATTTGTAATAAGGGACTTGAGGTCCACGTGTGTAGTGGATAAAACAGCCATGGCTTGCTGCACCCACAATCATAAGAATATACTACAACCTAAAATTACACTTAAAATGGAACATCTAGAAGCTCTAAACAACTTACCTGCCTGGTACTTAGTATGTTGTACAGGCTTGGAACTTATATTTGTGTCAACAAATGTATTTTCCATATTTAGTCTAGAATTTGTATCCCTGCCATTTGATTGCAAACAAAATTGACTCACACAGCAAACCATTCAAAATTCATGTTCTAGATGTTTCTGTTGGACTTAAAATAGCAACAAAGGCTACAACAACACATCAGAACTTTTTTCATGCTATGGTAGACATTGAAAAAAGGAAAAACAATGAAAACAAAAATAATATGACCATCATTATTCTCAAAAGAAACAGGCTCTGTTGAACATTCTATTCTTAGGAAATTTCTAGTCAAATATTTTGTTAAATGTATAAAAGAAAATCTGTCAAATATACTCTATATGTTAAAAAGGAGACAAAATGCCATAAAGTCCATTTTTCTAGAATGAGAGCTTGAACCATGGCATGCAGAAATAGGGCTAACTTGGAGAATAAGGTGGAACGCTGTAAATTTGACGTCCTGAGTTTGAATATCAAAACAAATTCTCATCCTAAAATCTCATGATCATAAGAAAATCCTACAACCTAAAATTACACTTAAAATGGAACATCTAAAAGCTCTGAATAACTTACCTGCCTGGTACATAGTATGTTGTACAGGCTTGGAACTTATATTTGTGTCAACAAATGTATTTTCCACATTTACCATTGTGCATTTCGTGATGCTTTGAGGGTGAATGGAAATTACAATTTGAACTACATATAATAAATTTTTTTGGTTCATTTCTAACAGGCAGGTGCTAAAAAAGTTGTTATCTGAGCTCCAAGCAAGGATGCTCCTATGTTTGTTGTTGGGGTTAATGAGCACCAATACAAATCTGATTTGAGCATTGTTTCAAATACAAGTTGTACTACTAACTGCTTGGCTCCCTTGGCTAAGGTTTGCAATGATATTTTTTCTGAATTTACATCGCTCTCAAGAAAACACTACCCTTTGACGATGACTTTACCTTCCCAAACTGAAGGCTTTTGCTCATATGCTATAATATCACCATGCAATTTTCAATCCTACTATTCCTTTGGGTGTTTGCACCATTTTTCCCCCTCGAATCCATATTTTTCTTCAACTCTTGGAGAGAACCTTTGACACGGAAGAGCTTGTCGTTAGACCAAGCGCCATCTAAAAAGTCCAACAAATGCAAAGCGTAATGAACAAGAAGCTGGAAATATTCAAGCTTTGAAATTTCGACATTTAATGCAAGGCAAATGTCTAAAAGCTTTACAGTGTCATCCAAGTATTCGTCCATCCATTTCTCGTCCCATTTTGCTGTAGGAAATTGGAGATCCGTAATAAGGGAATTGAGGTCCGCGTGTGTAGCAGATAAAACTGCCATGGCTTGCTGCATCCACGATCATAAGAATATCCTACAACCTAAAATTACACTTAAAATGGAACATCTAAAAGCTCTGAACAACTTACCTGCCTGGTACTTAGTATGTTGTACAGGCTTGGAACTTATATTTGTGTCAACAAATGTATTTTTCACATTTAGTCTAGAATTTGTATCCCTGCCATTTGATTTATTTGATTGCAAACACAATTGACTCACACAGCAAACCATTCAAAATTCATGTTCTAGATGTGTCTATTGGAGTTAAAATAGCAACAAAGGCTACAGCAGCACATCAGAACTTTTTTCATGCTATGGTAGACATTGAAAAAAAGGAAAAACAATGAAAACAAAAATAATATGACCATCATTATTCTCAAAAGAAATAGGCTCTGTTGAACATTCTATTCTTAGCAAATTTCTAGTCAAATATTTTGTTAAATGTATAAAAGAAAATCTGTCAAATATACTCTATATGTTAAAAAGGAGACAAAATGCCATAAAGTCCATTTTTCTGGAATGACAGCTTGAACCATGGCATGCAGAAATAGGGTTAACTTGGAGAATAAGGTGGAACGCTGCAAATTTGACGTCTTGAGTTTGAATATCAAAACAAATCCTTGTCCTAAAATCTCATGATCATAAGAAAATCCTACAACCTAAAATTACACTTAAAATGGAACATTTAAAATCTCTGAACAGCTTACCTGCCTGGTACTTCGTATGTTGTACACGCTTGGAACTTATATTTGCGTCAACAAATGTATTTTCCACATTTATCGTTGTGCATTTCGTGATACTTTGAGGGTGAATGGAAATTACAATTGGAACTCCATATAATAATTTTTTGTTGTTGATTTCTAACAGGCAGGTGCTAAAAAAGTTGTTATCTGAGCTCGAAGCAAGGATGCACCTATGTTTGTTGTTGGGGTTAATGAGCACCAATACAAATCTGATTTGAACATTGTTTCAAATGCAAGCTGTACTACTAACTGCTTGGCTCCCTTGGCTAAGGTTTGCAATGATATTTTTACTGAATTATCACAACTTTCATTGTATAGGTGTATTTATATGAGAAAAATTACATATTGTTGGGGAGGAACTATATGTTAAAAGAGAACAAAAACACTCTGTTTTCTCTGGCAGGTAATCAATGACAAGTTTGGCATTCTTGAAGGTCTCATGACAGCTGTCCATTCCATCACAGGTACACTTACTATGATCTAGTATTATGCCCTTGCATTTTATTGATACAAGGCATCTACAAGCTGCATTGACTTATGTTTCTGTATGTAAACAGCAACACAGAAGACAGTTGATGGACCATCAAACAAGGACTGGCAAGGTGGCAGAGGAGCTGGATTTGATTTATTTGATTGCAAAGACAATTGACACACACGGCAAACCATACAAAATTCATGTTCTACATGTTTCTGTTGGACTTAAAATAGCAACAAAGGCTACAACAGCACATCAGAACCTTTTTTCATGCTATGGTAGACATTGAAAAAAGGGAAAAACAATGAAAACAAAAATAATATGACCATCATTATTCTCAAAAGAAACAGGCTCTGTTCAAAATTCTATTCTTAGCAAATTATAAAGTGCAACAATGGAAATTACAATTTGAACTCCATATAATAAATTTTTTTTGTTGATTTCTAACAGGCAGGTGCTAAAAAAGTTGTTATCTCAACTCCAAGCAAGGATGCAAACTAATCAGGAATATGCAATTCAATCAATTGGCCAGAGTGCCCAACGAGATCAATAACTGTCTAAGTAATTGGGTTATAAACTTATAATGATAGATCAATGTATTGATGTGATTTCTGTTTCTGCTTGCAGTTGGACATGATTGTGAAAGAGTCTATGAGGAGACCAGGCTAAGCCTAGTGCTTGCGCTGTTGGAATTGAAGATATAATAAAGTAATGCAAGATCGTTTTCTTTATAGGCAGGCATACCATTTCAAATATGTTGACATGGACGATAGTTCTTCTGGCCATCCATCAAGACTGGCAGCAAATGGCTCGGAAGCAAGTCCTAGATGTGTCTGGTAACGATGCTCTAGACAAAAATAGTTTGAACCAACTCAGAATCGTAAGATCAACAATTGTCTGTGTAATTGGGTTATAAACTTATAACGATACATCAATATATTTATGTTATTTATGTTTTTGCTTCAGTTCGACATTATTGTGAAAGAGAATATGAGATTATATCATGTTTTAGTAGCTATGATCAGACGGAGAAAGAACGAAGTCAAACTTGGGAGTCTTAATCTTCCACCAGGCATGGAGGTACTCATTCATATCTTGGGCCTTAGCCATTCACTATGACCAAACCTTGTGGGGAGATGATGTGAATGAATTCAATCCAGCAATATTTTCCATGGGATTTGGAGGGGCAAATTCTTGTCCTAAAATCACATGATCATAAGAAAATCCTACAACCTAAAATTACACTTAAAATGGAATCAGCTTATCTGGAAGGCTCTAACATCCCCAATTTCACCGAAAGTTTTGTTTTCACGGGAACCCAAATTCAAATTCACCATACAAATAATGGCTGACTGCTCTGCACCTTCACAATATCTTCTCATCTGCTTGCATGTAATTAGCTGATGAATCTGATTGTATCAGGAAGAAATTGAGATCGATGCTACGGTTCTGGGTTACGGGGCAACTCTTTCCACAGCAGTCGTGGAACTGAGAAACAAAGGCACAGGAGAATTCGTTGCTCAGGTTCGCCAGTCCGTGCATAATACTGGAGAATTCAATCATAAAACCCGCACTCAACTAAATTTGACATTATTTTGAAAAATCTTTCAGTGTCGCTCAGGATGTCTTCCCTTCTTTAATTACTGTATATTGTATTGGATCTCGATCCTTTTATGCCTGGTGTGATTTAGGGTTTCATTCAACGGCATAAATCCTCTGTATATTTTCTTTAAAAAGGGATTTTGGCCCCTTTTGCTTTAGTCCTCTACCTCAAAAATCAGGGACCAGAAGCTGACCTGCTTAGTCCCAAATTCAATTGTCGTGTGGTATATTCTGCATCAAATCTTCTAAAACATATCAGATGACCTGCACAACTGAATTGAAAGTGGCTGCAACAGTAATGAAGAGGTGCCTTCATTGATCTCTTTGCAGCCAACTCTGCGTAGAACAATTTTCACTAAAAGGATTTACGCCTGTTTGTACCAGGGTTTTATGCTTTTGGTGTACTCGAGATGGTCATGATCGATTTTCTGAGGAACCCTGGCTTTCAGAATGGTTCGATCCAAGTCTGGTGTTACCTCCAAAGTTTCTCCTTTAATAATGGAAGCCAGATTTACTGTAAAATCAAATGAAGATATTCCATCAAAAAGGCAGTGATTGAGTCCTGCCCCAACTGTAAAACCCCCACATTTGAAACCAGTGACCTGACAATATCAAAGCTGTGAGTAAATTCTGGTTTATCATCGGGATGGTTCGCTGGCAGTGTGTTTGTCCGGCTTCTTCATCAGCTGCGAAACGAATGGTTCGGTGGTGGTGTGTTTGTCCGGCTTCTTCATCAGCTGTGAAACGAATGGTTCGCTGGCCGTGGGTTTGTTCGGCTTCTTCATTAACCTTTCAGTTTCAGTTTTGGATCAGTGTTGGATCAACGATCACAATTCATTCAATCGTCTAACACCACAAATCTACAGTCAACAATAGGACACGGCGGCGGCTGGGGCAATTCATTTCAAATGGAAACACCTTACGGCGTAATTACCATTTAATTTTAACTTTGAAGAAACAAAATAACTTCAAAACTTAACAAGATTATCCCAAACAACTTTAAAAAGATAGTCAAAGCCTTAAAAGATAACAAAATATCAGTGAATGACTCAAGCAAGCTCAACAAAGATGAAACAACATCACCTTAAAGATGCATATTTGAATATGATACACACATATTCAACAGATAGTGTATGTATTCAACTTTACTAATAAAAACATGTGTATTCATGCTCCTTTCAATATAACAAAGGTGTACACCAATAAATTCTTGTGAAAAATTAAAGAAAAAGACAAGCGGAATCACCAACAAAGTTTTTAATGATAACTTCAAGTTGAACTAAAAAGGATTAAAAGAAACAAACTTTTCATTTTTCTTGATTTCAAAATGAAAAATAAAAAAATTCTTAGCTGACACTCAAGAATTGATTGAAAATATATTTTCAAACTGTTAGGGTCCTATAATAATATCATTCATAATTTTGAATTGGCTATGGTTAGTCTTTTAATATTGTACATACATTTGCTTTCTACAAAATGTTTTCCAGATTAAAAATTAAAAAATGTAAAGAGGGTATGTCTTAAAAGAATAATCAAAGGACAAAAAGAAAGAAAAAGATTAAAAAACTAAAAAATATGAACAAAAAAAAAAACAAAAAACAAATCATGAAAGTGTCCAATTTAAATGCCAATACTTTTTAATTTTTTATGCAAAATAAGGTTGTGTGCAGCTTTTCAGAAATGCCACAATCCATGATGGTCAAATAGCTTAATATTGACTTGTTCATGCTTTAAATTTTATGTTGATAGATAGAGAATAAAGATTTAGCCAAACCGTTTAAGCTTGGCAGATCAGTAGTTAGGTAGAGAATAAAAATGAGCTCCTCAGTTTACTCTGAGCCTTTGGAAGTTATAAGGTTATAATTAGATAGTTTGCTTGTCAAAAGAAAAGGAAATAAAAGGTCAGCAAGCTCAAATGCACCCAATAAAATGAAGAAAAAATGTTAGGATAAATAAAAGGTAGGTAAAAGAAAGGTTGCAAATGTCCAAGGTTGTTAAGTCAAAAGCACATTTATCATGCTTAATCCTATGTTTCATGTGCAGGGAAATTTATGAGAAAGAAAAGATGTTCACAAGCTGGTTTAACTGATTCCCCCTTATTTCACTATGCCCCCACATGCTTATTTGCTAATTTACCCATTATCCCTTTATCAGTTATAAATCCCCTTTTCCTTTCATTTTGACCCTTACCCCTTGGTTTCACACATTTTCTTAGTAATTATCCTTCAAAAATCATCCCCCTACCCAAAACCCCTTTTCCCTAGTGTGAAACCCATTTCTCATTGCAAATATTACTTTCCCCCCTTATTAATTTCCCTATTTCCCTTCAAAAACCCCATAAAACCCCCTTATCCTAAGTTTTTATCCCCCCGCATTATCTAATTAATTTCCCCGCTTTATTTTTTTCACTTGCTGGTTCACGGATACCCTGGTCAGTGGGTAGCCGCTACGTCCAGGGGTTTAAATCTCTGAGTGGACGCCACCCGAAGGGCATCAACACCCCTCGGCCTATTTACTGACCTAACCCCAAGAGCTTTCGGGATTCGACCTTGTGACCTCCCATTGGCGAGGCACTTGATTTGACCGATTGAGCTAACTCTTGGGGCTTATTTCCTCGCTTTATATTTCCCCGGCAAACCTTTTTTTAACCCACCAACCCTTGGTACGGTTAAAAAACCTCGCCACAACCCCTGGTCCCACTTTATTAACCCGTTGCTTATATTTAATCCCGACCTTATACACTAATTAATTACAATTTGCTATAATTAAACCCCAGGCCCCGCAAATCCCTTTCCCGATTCCCTCAATGCAGTTTAACCACGCGACAACTGTTCGATCTCCTACTCCTAGATCCAATGGTGCGTATCCATATTGCGCGGGTTCACCGTCTAACCTATAGCAGCCCAAGAGCACACGAGATTTGCGGTTTTGCTTGGGCACTATTCTGCTACGTGGCGGCCCTAGGCTAGATTGCGTGCTCACAAAAAATACCGCTTGCCCTCCAAAAGCAATGGGATGGCCCAGAAAATCACCTCCCCGCCCAAGCCAAAAAAATGCCCACTATTCATTTATATTTTCCGTGCCAAAATGTGACTGTTACCCATTAAAAAGCTGAAAAAGCGCTAATTTGCTCTTTTCACTCGTTTTTCACCTCCATTGTGGCTCAAGCCATTTGCGACACCCTGAACCTGAAAACAACCAAATTGACCACCGTTTTCTGCCTGAAGAAGCTCCGGACGTCCAATTCAAGCAACCAGTTCACAGTTGAACCCACTGTACCCTCTGCATTCACCATTGAACCCAATTTGCAAGCCAGACCGCCAATTTCCAGGTATTCTTGGGAAAACTACAACGAATCTTCAATTTGAAAACACAGTCTAATTGAAAGCTTAATTAATTGAAATAAATTAAGAAATTTGCCTAAATTGAAGACAAGCTTATTTGTATACCCCAAACCTTCCTTTTACAGTTTATAATTGCTCACTCAATGTACCAGAAACTCCTAAAACCTCACTTCTAGAACCTCTACCACCCTAATTCATCTCTAAACCCAGTTATGGCTTCCCAAACCTCCCTGGACATGAGACCTCTGCAAACTCCTCACCTGGAAACAATGTAAACTTTGCAACGAGAACTATAAACTCAAAACAGGAACTCTGCCAAAAAACCCCATAAAAACATCAAAAACAGCGCTAAACAAGAAAAGTGTTAATGCTAGAATAACAGTTTTTTTCGTAGGGTAAATTTTCGACATGTTTTAAAAATGGCGGTGAAAACCAATTTTTTGTGCAAATCCTGTCCAAAAAACACTCTCAAAACAAAAAGTGTTGATGTTTGAATAACATTTTTTTTTCAATGGTAAATTTTGTGCAAAAAACACCCTCAAAACGAAAAGTGTTGATGTTGGGATAACATTTTTTTTTTTCAAGGGTAAAATTTCAACATTTCGAAATAATGGTGTAAAAGATTTTATC
>APFE031459223.1:0-17730 GCA_000404065.3 Pinus taeda | reverse complement strand
TCAACATCACTCCTCCAGTTCAATCCCATCCTCTCCTCATAACAAGAAAGGCATTTTGACATCATTACAATACTTGAAATCAACTCAAGTCTCATACTAATAGCATCTCCCTATAATTCAATTATTTCCAGCCCCTGGTCACTTAGATGAGTGGTCTTTTTATAGGTGAATGAAGGAAATTATGCCATAAATGGTGATAATGAATGACCTCCCAAGCTTACGATTTAGTTCCATGGAGGAAGAGATAAAGGGATTGATGTTCCTTAACTCCCTACCTCATCCAAATTCGAGCTCAAAGGAGTAGATAAACTTGGGAAACTTCTAGATGTATCCAATGGATAAGAATATTCCCAAATCCCAATGCAATTTCTCTCAAATTTACCCAACGCAGGCCAAAAAGGGCTCAAGTGTGCTGCATAGCACCTTATCAGTGTATGGAATGCACTGCAACACACCCTAATGAAGGCCTTCCTACACTGATCTTCTTAGAGGTAGTTTTTGGATGATTTCAGTCATGGAACTTCTTGGGAAGCTAGGCATTCTAATGGTTGACTTCTTTAGGGCATGTAACAACTAAATTAGAGTTTAATGGGCTCCAATAGTACTGATCTGTACGTTGGGGTTGATGTGCCCAAATGGATCTGTAACACTTTGCCCACGGGGCAATGTGAACAATGTGCTCCTCCATCAACTTGGGTTCTAGCAAATGTTAAGATGACATGTATTAATTTGTGTGTGTGTGTGCATTTATTTATTTATTTTTTTTTTAATAGGAAATTTTATGTTTGGAATGTTTAAATAGTGAGATGATATGTATTTAAAATTCAAATCAAAATTGAATTATTAAATGGTTAATGCTAATTTATAAGCTTTGAGAGGAATTGGGATTAGATGATGAGTTGATTTTTTTTTCCAATGCTAAATATGTACTCGAATTAGTTTTTCATATTCAATGGTATGAAAAAGATTTATATGATTTGTATTGGAAGATCTTATTAAACAAGAACAACAAGTTCCATACTAGAGAAAAAGCGACAACCACCTATTCAGGTCAATAACTATCTTTTCTTACTAGTCAATATTTCTTCTAGTTTAATTGGGAAAGCTAAGTAGTGCATTACTCTTCCTCAAATGGTTATCCTTGTTCAAAATATAAAGTATATTTTCAAAGCATATATTTTAAGACAAAAAATTAACATACCTAAAATGACCTTATTCAAAATATAAAGTATATTGTGACATAAGGTAGATATTTTAAGACAAAAACTTAGTATACACCAATTGATAATTAGGACATGATTTTTCATGTAGTTAAAATTCTCAATGATATAAATAAATAAGTAAATTTAAGAAATTGATTAATGTGTAAAGGTAATTTAGAAGAACATCTCTCAATTACATCATTGAGAAATGACTCTCGACTCTCCGTGATTATTAAAAAAATATCATGAACCAATCACTTGCTAATCCATATATCAAAGTGTCATTAACTATTGCTAATCCATATGTAATGTGTCATTAACTAAAAAACATGTTTAAATTGTCACATCACTCATGTGTAGAGCATAATTATAACCATTGGAATAATGAAGTATAAAAGCTTATTAAAAGCACATTTTATCCTAAAGAGGGATTAAACCAATTTGAAGCTTAAGAAACACCTCATGTCAAAATATCTTAACATCAACCCTTAAGAACAACTTGGGAATGAATTCAAGGACATACAAAGCAAAGGAAAAAGGCATTATACCCCCTTAATGAAAATTTCATTAACTCCTCACATCACCTATAGCTTTAAGAAATTGGCCTCCATGAGGGGTATCATGAAAATTTTAGTAAGTACTTCATTGTCCATATGGAAATAAATGAATTAAAGGGTAATTTTTTAAAGAGTATTCTAAATGAAGTGAATGTGTAATTCAACATGTTTGATGTATTAATGTTCAACTAGATCCTTTGTGAGTTAAATAACACTCCAATTTTCACACTAGAGACTTGGTGGATGTTGTTTCATAATTCAAACTCTAAAGGATTTGTTGCACTGAGAGGAAAATTCTACAACCTTGTATGAGGGTGATGTGTAAGTATGTTCATGTTCAACATAGAGTTGACATGTGTCTTTTTAAAATAAAAAAATTTAAAAATAATTAATAAAAAGATGTCATCTCTAATAAAAAACAAAAATGTAAATATATAAAGATACTAAATATAATTAACCATAGAACAATATTTTGAACTGTTCAAATCCTCAATAAGGTAGAATGGGATTTATAGGCCAAACAAACATGTTTGTGGTCATGTGCAAGTGATTGGTATCACTGAGTTATACATTGTAAAGGTGTTAATGAGGCTTTAGCTATGGAGATTTAACAACCTGATCTCTCCCATAAATTTAAATTATGATTTTAAATTTGAATTGTGAAATATCCATAATGAAACTACCTAATTTTTTTTCAAGATGCTAAATTCATTTATACATTTAAAAATTACATTTTAAATTAAAAAAAAAATTGCGATACATTAAAATTTTCTTTAAGTAAATTTTAACACATCTCCAAAAATTAGAATAAATATGCAACCATTTTTCTGAAGCTCATAAAGTCACTTTAACAGGCCAAAAATTAAAAATAATTTGGTTTGGAATGAATTTTATATTTTTTTTCATATGGAGTGGGGCATTATTTTAAGGATTCTTCTCATAAAGAAATTGAAAGCCAATGTTAGTAGTGTGAGATAAAAGGGGGCTGGAAGGAAATTAAGTAATGTGTTAGTAAACTACCAAATCAATGTCTCATGACATTTCAATTTGACTTACTATTTTGTATGCTTAGCAGTTCATAAAAGATTAAGCTATATACAATATAGGTACCCAATGGGATTTTCAAGGCATTTATTCTAATTATGCATTTTAATTTAAATAAAGAGAGGTACAACATAAATATACTGAACTTTTTACTTAATATAGTGAATATACTCTACAAAGACTAAATGAGTGAGAATGAAAGAGGTAGTTAAATAATTAATGCAATTGCACTTTCATAATTTCGATTTCAAGTATTGTAGAATTTTAGTAAATATCATGACGATATTTGACATAAATATGAAAATTTTACAGTATTATACATGACATAATTGATTCCAATTATGTTTGTGGGTGGTAGCACAATTGGAAAAAAGCATGTTGGCAAGCTCTTGTGAATCCAAGTGATCAAAAATTTAATCCCCCCTGGACATGTGTCACTAGACTAAGTTTAGAAAAATAAAAAGAAAAATAATTCCAATTATACATTTAAATTTAGAAAAAAATACAATTACAACAAGAACATAGTGAAAATTTCAATTTCTATTCGAACTGAAATATAGTGATATACTCTGCAAAGATTGAATCAAAGAGGTCGGTAAATATTTAAGGTAATTGCACACCCATAATTTCAATTTTGAATATTGTTCAATTTTAGTAAATATCATGTTGATCTTTGACATAAATTTGAAAATTTTACATTTTTATACATGACCTACCTTACAATATATGAAATAAATTAATCTTTTTCAAATATAATATTGTAAATTCACAAGGTGAAATCCTATAAGAATGAATGCATATTTTTTTTTTTTTGTTAGTCAACATTTTCTATTATATCATGCGAAAATTACATCATGAGGAGTTCTAATAGAATGCAAAAATGGCCTCAATCCAACCAGACTGGTCGAAATTAAGTAAAAAGAGAAAAAAAAAGGGAAGGAAAGTTGAAAAAATAGGGCCTCAACATATCCATAGCCCACCGTGAACAAAATTTACCCAAAAATAATATACAACCAATAATCATTTGTGCATCTAAGAAGGAGCAGGATTGACCTTTGTAGCTTTGGAAACATTTTCAGGGTGGTGAAAGGCTTCGTGGATGTGAGATTCCACGTGAGCCATGCGAGTCTAAAAAATATCCATGTAGTCCTTGAGACACCTCTAATTCCTTCTCAGAGTGGCATGTTGATCCAAGATATGACATTGATTATGGAGGATGTTAGCCAAGAAACTAACCAAATCAGCATGGTCCTCGGTCTGAGATTGTAATAGTTGACCTACGAAGCACTAAAGCAAGTGGATTTGAGCTTCAATGGAGTCAAAGAGGCAGATAAAACCACTCATACAAGTGAATTCTTGATAGGAGGAACCAATTATCCGTCCTCATCCTGCTCTTCTATTCCTTGGTTTCCTCCACCCTGCCTAGGTCGTCCTCTTTGCCACAACATTTGGAATGACCTTCTTTCACCGTGAACCACTACTAGCATGGCCTTCCACACCAAACCACGTAAATGACTCCCCACAAGCACCACACTTCTCAAATTACTATCCTTACAACTAGAAGGCAATGCCTTAACAAGGTTGAACGTAGGGTTGTCTTTTGTTGAGATGGGGGCCACTTTTAGTTGAAATAAGACCACATCACACACAAAAGTTTCCAAAATTAAAGGCTCTACTCTGACAACACTACCATCCAACCAGGGGACTGGTAAGCTTAATTACCATTGCCACCAAGAGCATTGAGAGGTGCTAATCCATCTCCCCACAAGAGTATGCCAAGAGAATACCCAAGATTATCCCCTTTGTCATCACCAACTAATTACTAACATATAATTACATACACTTATAGAAATGAAATATAACAAGTTTAGTAGTCTCAAACATTACCATCATCCAAACACATAAATACACAAACCACTCAAAGCATTTCAAGGCAAGAAACACAGACTAAATTAAAAAAAAAAAAGAATGATATCGTCATGTCAAGCAAAGAAAACATCATGTAAATTGGAAAGTATAAAGTTTATCTCAAACATATAAATAATAATGATAATCTAAAAATGTGACATTGCTACCCATAATTGGAACCAACCTAGATCATATAACTCTAAATATATCATGCACCTGGAAGGATCAAATCCCTCAAGGTGCAAACATTTCCTCAAAGTCTACACTCTAAAGAGAAGGTTTGAACCTAGAGGGATTTGATTGCTATCAGTGCATGATAGATCCATAGTTAGATGGATTTAGGCTGGTATAAGTGAAATAACATCTAAATTTGCACAAATTGTTGCTTGATATCCTTATTATAATAAATAAAGATAGAGAATTTTGTTTATTGAAAATCTAAGTGATAGCGTTAAAACCAATGTTTAAAATATATCTTACAATAAACATATGATTGTTAGGTGCTTAAACCCAATTGAAATCTATACAACAATCAAACGTATGTGATATTCATGCACTAAAATAAATACCAAATTAGACTATATGCTAGATATACCAAAATATCCACTTTGGTTTTTATAATGGTTTTTTTGAAAATATTATGCGTTCTAGGCAATAGGACCAACAACAACAAGTATGTCAAGTAAGAGCTAGATACAAGATGACACTAACTTCCTATAGGTATAAAGTGATGTCCATTATGAGTGAGGATTAAAACGGATTTTTTTTAAATTCACACTTGAAATGAGATGTGGTTGATCTGTAATCAACCATGTGAAATCAATGATGAATGTCACCTTCATGGTTAGGTTGGGAAAGTGAAACAAGTGAGTTGTAGGTCATTGAAAAAACAACTTCATATTGGAAGGAATATCGAGTTAGTTTGCAATTGTCTATATGAAATAAATGACTAATAAATAGCATGCATACTTAGGTTGGGAAAGAGAAATACCTTTTTAAGTTTTCAAAAATTAGAAAATAAGAAAATAATGGAAATAACTTAAATCTATCATGTCAAAAGTATTCTAATATTAGATTTCACATGGTTTAGAAGTTTGGCGTGAACAGTAGAATATGAGTATAATATCATTAACCTACAATATGTGTATATATGGTAATGTTAGGGTTAAAATTACATATAGAAAAGTTAGAGTCAAGAAGGAATAAACCCACTTTGTTGCTCGTGAAATAAATTTTAAAAGTCAAAATGTACTATCGGAATCTTAATTCTTAAGACCATCCAAGTCACGTGATTCAGCCGTAATCCCGATTCCCAGCCGATTTCGAGGACTTTTAAAAGGCGTTGACTTTTAAATATAGTTAATTTTAAATTTCATAGGATATATTTTAAAACTAAAAATATATAATTATAATTTTATTATCAAATTAACAATAAATACACTCATTACCCTGTATTATAAGACTCAACAAAGTACACTATCATATATTATTATTAAAAAAAAGCACACCATATTATTAATTATACCATATGGCCATTAAATATTAAACCTTTAACATATTTCTTTACATAAAAGGCCTCGGAATCTTAATTCTTAAGACCATCCAAGTCACGACTTGTGCAGGAATTTTAAAAGGTGCTACAAATTCACTTGATCCAGATTGATAGTAAAAATTAAAAGTGTTGGAATATTTTTCTTATAGTAAAAATTAAAAAATCAAAATATTTTTTTGACAGTGGGAAATTTTAAAATTTAACCGCTCCAACTCAAATTTAACCCTTACAACATCTAAAATCTTAAAATTTAATCGCTCCCACTCAAATTTTCAAAAATTTCAGCAAAAATTTCATTATTTTCATAATTTTTTAAAACTAATTTCATTATTTTCATAATTTTTTTAAACTAATTTCATTATTTTCATAATTTTTTTAAAATAATTTTTCTTGGAATGCTGCCGCTCGACATTATCGAATTGTAACATTCAGGACCTGGATACCTCTCCACATTATTACAAACAAGTATTCAGAAGTTCCACAAATCGGGGGTGTCGATGATGTTGTCCGTCTGCTCCTCCTGCCAAGTAGTGGGATTAAGATCCAAAGCCCATGCATCGTCAATTGATGGCATTCTCTCCAAATTCAGGCCGAGGCCGCCAGCGATGCCATCGGATTCCTCGAACAAACGTTCCCAGAAATCGAACTTATTATGTTGCTCCAATATTTGATGACTGTCACTCGACACCTCCGTTTCTGAAGCCGCAGCCGACATTGACGTCGATTTGGTCTCCTCCATCGCCGTATTATCGATATTATTCGAAGGGGGTGGACTCAGAGGGAGTTGATGCATTGCATTTTTGGCGGCAGCAGCCTGAATCTGCTGCCGTGAAAGGGAAGACGCAGAGGGAATGTCGGGCACAGAATTGGGGAAATTGAATTTGGAGTTGGGCCCTCTCAGACAATACACTGCGGCGTCGTAGGCGCGGGCGGCCTGCTCGGCAGTGGTGTATGAGCCAAGCCATAACTTCTCTCGAGATTTGGGCATTCGAATTTCTGATACCCAACTCCCCCATTTTCGCAATCGTACTCCCTTAAATTGCTGCAAATTTTGCCCGCGATCTTTGTCTTGTATAACATGGGCTTGGTCATGCTCCTGCGGGGAGTGTTTTTCCATATTTGGTGAACCAGAAGAAGCTCTACCGTTGCTGGAGCTCGCTGGGAGTTATTGAGTTCAAATACAAATCAATGGAATTGAGATATGGAAGTGACTATATATATAGCAGCGAAGGCCAGCCAGTGAAATGCAGTAACCGCGTGTATCTCTCAGCCAGTGAAATGCAGTAACCGCGTGTATCTCTCTGCTCAACGGAAGATTTGACGTGACACAGGATTCAATTCGATATTCAAAGGAAGACCATCGAATATCAGCAGAGAGCGACCGTCAGCATTGGGCAATGGATGAAAATATTTTGATCATGTCGTTGTCACGCGTTAAGAAGAGTGTCAAGGGATCGTTACTGTGCATTATAATTGGTAGCCGACTGCACGCGGCAAGGTAAGATTGTAGATATTTGCACGTAGGAATAAAATATTCGTTTATCACAAGTTTTTAATGTCAAATTCAAGTTTTTAATGTCAAAGCCTAAATCATCGTCTGGATTCTCGAACCTCTTCCGTTTTCCCAAACGGTGAGGATGGGATGTGGACTTATTTTTAGAATCTTATTTAAACTTATTTTATTTATATTGTATATATTTATATATATGGAATTTTTTATGCAATTGAATTGTAAAAAGAATTATTTATCAAATTTATGATTTTAATAAATTCATTTTAATTTTAAAAAATTATACTAAGAAATTTGCTGAAAAACATCTAAAAAAATTCTCACTAAAAATAACTAAATAATTTTTTTTTCAATATTTAACAAGTAAAAGCAATTCCTTTTATATATATATAAAATGAAATGTGTAACAATTCCATTTATATTTATTTTATTCATTGAGGAAAACATCAAAAGTTAAGAAAAAGTATAAAATCGAATGACTTTATGAATTTTCAAGTAACAACAATGAAGAATATTAACCAAATAGGGAAATTGAATTTCTAAAGAGTTTTAAAAACATTTCTCACATGCAATGCCCAAGCACAAGATTAAGTCTTAATGTAACAATTATATAACAATTATAAGAGACATGGTGCTCTTTTAAATTAGATTTTAGCTAAAGTTATGGTTACAAGTATGATTACTGTAATTGTATTAATAAATGTGGTTGGTATAAGTCTCTAAAATCTGGCACGAATTCTTTGAAATCACAACTCTGATGGGTAACCTCTACATAATGGAAGTGCCCTAAAGGGTTTTCAGGGTGCTGAATCCATATGTACAGTAAAAAAAACTAGTTTAAATAACACAAATCAACATTTCACCACAAATTTTTCCACTGGATTTCGGTAGCGGAAATTCCAAAGAGTCACACTGTAGACAACTCCAAATACATTTATCAATTATCCATAATATTAAAAATTAATTTATTATCAATAAATATTATATAAATATAAGAATCATATTCATAATATTATATTATATTATTACTATTATATTAAATAGTAATAGTAATAGTAATAATAATAATAAATATAATTAATAAAGATAAATAAACCATTATATTAATAATCATTTGATAAATTATATTGATAATAATTTAATAAATAATAATGAAGTAATTGTGAAATAAACATTTTAATAAAAAAACAAACAACAATTTAAATGTGGTTGATAGGAAATTCAACTTTAAATATTTTACCAAAATACGGTTTTTAAACACTAGCCTCTTCCAAAACACACCGAGACCGATGACAAAAGATGCAGCAATTCAAATCAACAAGATAATGATCACGACCATTCATGCTTTCTAAATAGTCCCGTCTCGCATTATCTTGCATTTTTGCATAACATTGAAAATAAAAAAGTGGTGAAATCTGCAAACCATCTATTGTTTTCACTTTTGATATAGCTATAAATGTCAAAGGAATAATATTAAACCCAAGGGATAAATATTATAAACCCAAGGAATAAAAACCCTAAGATACATAATATAAACCCTAAAATAAACATGCTTGACCATGATTTACCATCATTTATTTTCATATTGATGTTGGACCATGGTTGATTTTCATATTAAGACAATAATTGGGACATTGTGACATTGGACCATCATTGACCATGGATCACAGTGATTGTAAACCCAAGCGATTTATATTAAACCCTGAGATTAATATTATAAACCCTTTGAATAATATTATACCCTAGGTATATGAATCAAATAAACCCAAGTGACTGATTTTATAAACCGGAGGAAATAATAAACCCAAGGCATTAATTGTAAAACCCAAGGGTATTATAAACCCAAGGGATTAATATTATAAATGCAATGTATATAAACCCTAAAGGGCTTGATATTACAAACCCAAGGGAATAATAAACCCAAGGGATTAAAAACCCAGTGGATTGATAATATAAACCCAAGGGAATAATATTAAACCCAAGGGATTAATATTATAAACCCATGGTATATAAACCCTAAGATAAATATTATAAACCCAAGGGAATAATAAACCCAAGGGATTATAAACCCAAGAGAATAATATTAAACACAAGGGATAAATAATATAAAACCAAGGAATATAAACCCTGAGATAAATATTTGTCACAATGTGATGTTGGAATATGGTTGACCATGATTGATTTTCATATTGAGATAGCCTTTGTGACAATTCGACGTTGGACAATGGCTTACCATCGTTGACCATGTTGATGTCCATATTGAGACAATATTTGTCACAATGTGACATTGGACCATGGTTGACCATGGATGACCATTGTTGTGACAATGTGATGTTGGACCAAGAGATAGTCTTTGTCACAATGTGACCATAGTTGACCATGATTAAACCCAAAGGTATTATAAACCCAAGGAAATAATATTAAACCCAAGGGATTAATATTATAAATGCAAGGTATATAAACCCTAAAGGGATTGAGATTATAAACCCGAGGGAATAATAAACCTAGGGTTATATACTAAAAACCCAACGATTGATAATATAAACACAAGGGAATAATATTAAACCCAAAGGGATTAATATTATAAACACAAGGTATATAAACATCAAGATAAATATTATAAACCCAAGGAATAATAAACCCAAGAGATTATAAACCAAAGCGAATAATATTAACCATAAGGGACAAATATTACAAACCCAAGGAACATAAACCCTAAGATAAATATTGTAAACACTAACATAATTTTTGGTCACAATGCAACGTTGGAATATGGTTAACCATGATTTATCTTCATATTGAGACAAAACCCTAAAATAAACATGGTTGACCATGATTTACCATCATCTATTTTCATACTGAGACGATGTTTGTCATAATATGACACTAGACCATGGTTGATCATGGTTGATTTTCATATTGAGACAATTTTTGGCACATTGTGACATTGGATCATCATTGACCATGGATGACCATGATTGTAAACCCACATGACTTATATTACCCTAGGATTAATATTATAAACCCTATGAATAATATTATACCCTAGGAATATGAACCAAATAAACCAAAGGGATTGTTATTATAACCTGAAGAGAATAATAACCCTAGGGATTAATTCTAAAACCCTAAGGTATTATAAACCCAAGGGATAAATATTATAAACCAAAGGAATATAAACCCTAAGATAAATATTTGTCACAATATAAAATTGGAATATGTTGACCATAATTGATTTTTATATTGAGACAATGTTTGTCGCAATTCGATGTTGGGCAATTGCTGACCATGGGTGATCTCCATATTGAGACAATTTGTGTCACAATGCGATGTAGGACCATGGTTGAGACAAACTTTGTCACAATGCGACGTTGGAACATGGTTGACCGTGGTTGATTTTCATGTTGAGACAATGCTTGTCACAATATGACTTTGGTTCATTTTCATATTGAGAAAATCTTTATCGCAATATGACATTGGACCATCATTGACCATGATTATAAATCCAACGGATTTATATTAGACCTAAATATTAATATTATAAACCCTATGAATAATATATACCCTAGGAATATGAATCCTTAGATTAATAAACCCTATAAATTATTATTTTCTAGAATTTTTTAATGGAAAAAAATCAAAATATAGTGCAAAATCTTAAAAACAAATGAATAATAGATAATGAATTTTTCAAAAATAAATTCATACAAAATAAAATGAAATGAAATAAGCATTTGTAAATTCATAAATTCATTTACTATACTTTCATTTGAATATATTAAATTTTTAAAAGATATATCATGTGAAACATTATTGATGGAATTTTATATCTATAAATTTATAATTTTTTAATGTATGATATATTTCAAAAATAAATTATATATTTACTTCATCTATTTTACTTATAATCAATTTACAATATAATGCATTTCAAATTTTAAAAATCAATACGCATTTCAAAACATAAACCATAATTTCTAAATTTCATAATTTATTAGTCATGGAGGAACTTATCGTGGAACTTATCAATATAAACAATGTACTTCATAAGCAAAATATTTCAATTCCATATTAAGTAAAATATTTCAATGTCAACTAATATGTACAATGAAAAGAAATAAATTTTAATGGTTAAATTTTTTTAAAGCATTTCAAGTAATGTTATTATTTTATGTTTGGGCTATATTTTTTTGTCAATTTTATCTTTGAGATGCAAACATTTGTTTTCAAATTTTGTATTTAAAAAAAATTGCACAAGAAGAAATTGTAACACTCTAAACACTTTTTAGATTTGTGATTAAAATAGATCACTACTAATCTTTAAAGGAAAAAACTAATAAGATTAGCTTGCAATTTGAAAATTTGTTATTGAATGATTGCTAATAATTCATTCATGCTACTTTACCTATTTCTACACTAATCCTACACTGAAAACCTAGGACTGACCAAATTCATAGCTGAGCTACTTTTATACATTTGTATTTGAAAAATAAAGCAATATTTCATAGAACATTCCTTCAAATCATTAACATCTAAACCACACTCAGTTACTAAATTTATAACGGACACATAATTGATCTCGTGGAGATTTGTGGCATAAGTTGGTCAAACCTTGTATTCCTCATTTGTGCGGTGACACATATTCCTCTTGTGAGTCAAGGTCTCGTAAGTCGGCCTCGTGATCCAATATCAAATGTCCAAACTTCTCATAGAGGTTGTCCACGTTAAATTTTCCACTATTAGACACCTATTGCAACATACAAATATATGTAACTTTAGATACTTGTTAGTTGGTGCCACAATTCTAGAAAAATACCTTGTTATATATGTTATGGAAAACTTCATTTTTAATAGAAGAAAATGTAACACTCACAACTTGTAGCCCACATTCTTCTAGCATGAACAAAATATTGGAGTAGACAATATGATATTCGAGTAGGTTAAGGGACATCTTAATGCCATAATGGATGGATTTTATTTGCACCATAGTGAATACATAGGAAAATACCTTGTTATATATTTTCTTATATAGAAATGAGAATTATAAATAATAATGAGGAACTTATTTGAATTGGAATAATCTCAGATCCCTAGAAAGTTGGTGGGTGGGGAGCCAGTGGCATAAATGTAATTTTTTTTAATTTACTAAAAATAATGGATCATTTTGCTAAATAAAATTGGTTATATATAAATAAATGTTATAAATAATAATGAGGAACTTATTAAAATAGAGTTGGAATAATCTCAACATGGAGGAACTTACTATAATTGGAATAATCTCAAATCCCTAGGAAACTGGTGTGTAGAAAGCCACTTGGGGCGAATCTAATTTTTTTAATTTATAAAAGTAATGGGACCACTTTGTTACTTATATGAATATTTCATGTTATATACTATCTATAGATGAGATGTTATTAATAATATGGTCGACTCTCTACTTCACAGAATTCATATATTCAACATGCGTGAGGAAACTTATTATAATTAAAATCTCAAAATCCTAGGAATTAGGTGGGTGGGGAGCCAATGCATCCAAATCTAATTTTTTATAATTATTTAATAAGGGTATATGGACCATTTTTTCTATATAAATTAAGTTTTTCTATATTTAAATTAATGTTATATAATAACGTATATATGAGACGTTCTTAGAATGAATAATCTGCCAAATGCCCTAGGAAATTGGTGGGGTGGGGATGCCACATGCACAATAACTAATTTTTTAATATTTATATAAATGTAATGGACAATTTTTCTAGCTAATATTTTTTATGTATAATCAAGTGAATGTATAAATAATAATGAGGAGCTTATCAAATTGGAATAATCTCAAATCCCTAGGAAATTGGTGGATGGGGAGGAAATAAATTTTTAAATTTATTAAAAGTCAACGCAACCTAACAAACATTGTAATACACTACAACAGTTGATAAACATTAAGAAGAAGCATATGCTTAGCATATTACCTTGAGAATCAATCTAGGCACTCAATTGAAAAAAGAAAATTCAACAAACCTCCTTCCATCTAAAGTTCATAAATATACACCTAGGTGAATTAATTGGTTTTCAAATATTAGTTTAATGGATTTATGTAATTGATTTCTAACATATATTTTATATTCATTATATTTATAGTATATTTCAATATATATTTTAATAATTAAATAGGATCTATGTTTGAGATGTTTAGATGGTGAAATGGTAAATATGTAAAATTCAAAATTTAGTGCTTAAGAGTATCTAGACAATTTGAATCACCTAAATTGCTCCAGCTAACTTTTTAGGTTTGAGAGAATTTGCTATTAAATGTTGAGTTGAATTTACATAGATTTATGGATTTTCTAATGCTAGAGATGCACTTGAATTATATACTCATTTTCAATGACATAACAAAGATTTAGATAACTTGTATTGGACCACCCTGGTGAGAAATAATAACAAGTTCTATACTATAGAGAAATTGACAAACACCTATCTAGGTTAAATATTGTCTTTTTTCTATGGCACATTTTAATCAATACTTTTTTCAAATTTATTCCAGAAAACTAAGTTGGTGCATCTCCTCCTCAAATAGTTATCCTTACTCTAAATATAAAGTATATCTTGACATAAGGCATATATCCTAAGCCAAAAAGTTAATATACAGAAAGTGATGGTTATCCTTATTCAAAATATAAATTATACAGTGACATATGGTAGATATTTCAAGAAAAAAACAGAGTATGCACAAATTGATAATTAGGACAAGATTGTCTTTTTTGTTTTTGTTTTGTTTTTTGTTTTTTGTTGTTTTAGGCTGTGGTTCATGGACACCCTGGTCAACGAGTGGTGCTACGTCCACAGAAGAACCTAGGCTAATCAACCCCGAAGGGAATCTAGCCCCACGACCCACTAGCAAGGACTGACCCCAAGGGCTTCAGGGAGATTGGACCCTCTGACCTCCCAATGTCGAGGCACTAATTTTGACCAACTGAGCTAACCCTTGGGGCTAAGTTTGTTTATGTAGTTAAAACCCTCAAGAATAGAAATAGTGGAAGACATGAAAACAATTGATTAATTCATAAAAGTAATTTACATGAACATCTCTCAATTATATCATTGAGAAATGACTCTCGATTTTGAATAAATAGATATGATAGACCAACCAATTGCTAACCCACATATCAAATGTCAGTAATTGTAAAAGATATTTAAATTGTATCATCACTCATACATAGGACATGTTTATGACCATTGGATTAATTAAGTAAAAATCTTATAAATTATATATTTTATACTAAAGATACATTGAATCAAGTTGAACCTAAACAAACTCGTCATGTCAAAATATCTTAAAATCAACTTATAAGAACACCTTCATCTTCAATTCAAATATTTAAAAAGAGACATTAGACCTTATTCCCCCTTAATGAAGACTTCATTAAGTCATAACATAGTTTGAAGCTTTAGGAAATTGGCATCGATGAGGGACATCATGAAAATGTCAATAAGTACTTGATCATCTATATGGAAACAAAGCACTTCAAGAATGCATTTTTAAGAATATTCTGAAGTGCATGTGTAACTCAATTTGTTTGATAGCTTAATGTTCCACTAGATCCTTGGTGAGATAAATAGAACTATAACTATCATGCTAGATATTGGGTGGATGTTGCTTCCATAATTCAAACTCTAAAGGATTTCTATAAGTGAAATAACATCTAAAATTGCACAAATTGTTATTTAACATTATAATTTTGATAAATAATGATAGGGGATTTTGTTTATTGAAAACCTAAATGATATATTTAAAACCAAAATTTAAAACATATATTACAATACATATTTGATCATTAGGGTCATCAGCCCAATTGGAATCTATACAAAAATCCAACATAGGATATCTTCATACACTATAATATAGTACCAAATTCAACTATACCATAGATATACCATGGTATCCTCTTTATTGATTTCCAATGGATTTTGTGAGGATCTTACATGTACTAAGATAGGAGACCACCAATTATGAAGATGTCAAGGGAAGTAAGAGCTAGGCAAAAAAAATACCAAGTAACTATAGGTATAAAGTAATGTCCACTATCGGTGAGGATCAAGATAGAAAAAATTTAAAACCACAATTGAAATGAGATGGGATTCATTTACATGAGAAAACAACTATTAATCTCACATGCATGCTAAGGTTGGGAAATAGAAAAGGGTGAAGTGTAGGTGGTAAAAAAATAACTCCATATTGGAAGGGAGATGGGTTTATTTTACTATTTCCATGTGAAATAAATGACTAATGAATAACATGCATACTTAGGTTGGGAAAGATAATTTATACCTTCTTGATTTTTCAAAACTTGGAGGCTAAGAAAATAATTCAAATGTCCTAAGCCTCTAATGTCAAACTTATTTTGATATTGGATTTCATATGGTTCAGAAGTTTGGCGTCATTAATAGAGTATGAGCATAACATCATTAGCATAAATACATGTATAAAAATATGGTCATATACTTTCTCAATATAAATGTTAGGGTCAAAATTGCATCTATGATAGCGAGGGTCAAGAATGAATTGGTCCACTTTTCATACAAAGCTTGAGGATATTGCTTCAAGCCATTGAGGGATATCACTCTAAACAAACCCAAGATTTATTCCATACAAAATTATCAAGTGGATTTTAAATCCATTTGATGGACTTCCCATCTATACTAGGCAACAAGGGTAACAAAAAGGTGGATGGAATTGATTTTGGCAACTAGGGTACATATTTTTCTATATTCACTTTGTTCTACTTGCGAGAAACATTTGGAAACTAATCATGGTGATATTTACAAACAATACTATTTGCAGCATATTTAATCATGTAAATCCATTTGCATTTGAAAATTTCTTCATTTAAGAAGAGGTAGTAGATCTCATATATCACTCAACATTAAGAAATGAAATTCTTCATTTATTATGGTAATGCATTTTAGATGGCTAGAAGCTTCTTTAAGTATTTCTAGATGTGGAGTCTCTAGAAATTAAGGTAATAGAGAAGAGACTTGTTGAAACTCAAAGTGTGTTTAGCATTGATCAGAAAGATAATCAACTATATCAATAAATACTTCCCTTGTTGTATATCCAACAAGGAATTTTTGGAGCATTTGTGAAGCTAGTGTAGTTTTAGGGTCAATGGACTCATTCGGGGGATACGTTTGAGTAAGAGAAGCATTTATTTCATGGTCAATATTATAGGAGGATAAAATGGAAAGGGAACATGTGCCAAATATATCTTTCAATTCAAGGAATGGACATCAAATCATTCTCACACTTTGAGTGACCTTCATCACATATAACATCTCCTCTAGTAATTACTTTTGTTGATAGATTAGGTACAATAATTCAATAATGTTTTACATCCTCTACATTACCAATAAAAAATGCACTTATCAATTTCAAGTTTGTAACAATTTCCTTTTCTCATCATGAATTTGCACTTGTGTTTCATTTCCAAAAATGAAAAGGTCACCCACATATAGTTTTATGTTGCTAAAATATTCTTATAGTGTTACACTTTTTAAATCCTTAAAGGGAGCGTATTTAACTACATAATTTTCATAGTTTGTGGAAAATAATTTTGTTGGGTGTGTTGGGGGAGGGGGGAGGGATATTTTGGGTCCCTCTGACTCAAGTATTTAGAGGTATATCCTTGAAGAAAATTTTATTTCGTTGTTTTTCATATGTTTTTGGCTTATTTTTTGGCGTTTTTAAGCCATTTTTTTTTGTCACATTGCAATGCAATTCAAGTTAAGGAATCTAATATAGGTTAATGGATTAGAGTTTTAGATATTGTTGGATATTATATATTATATTGTAAATGGTGGAGAAAGTACATTTAGACTTAGAGGTGTGGTTCTAAACATTTGTTGGTTTTCCTAATTAAGGGCATTAGGGCAAATATATGAGGATTACGTTTTATTGGTACT